>CM057136.1:725500-848750 GCA_029964075.1 Patiria pectinifera | reverse complement strand
CGCTGGCTACAAATTCAATGTACATGTACATTGACCTCCAGCTCTACATGTTGAATTCCCGATGGGCATTGGAGCTGGAGTTTCTCAATAAGCTTAGATCATTGTAAAAACCACTTCCCGCCAACCGTGCATGTCCATCTTCACAGGCGTCGTGCATGGGAATAAATCAAACCACTGTCTGATTTTTTAGATCAATGTGAAAGCAAGAGTGTAGCCTACATAAAAAAAAAAGGCTACAACACAAAAGGCACAGTGACAACTCAGGAAGGTTGGTGAGCAATTTTCTCTTCAGAATGAGAATCCTGATAAAGTATCGCGATGATATTAGTGAGGTATCCTGTCCTACATTTAATTTGGTATAAGAATATTGAATTACCACAAAAAAATGTGAAGAAAGATTCCCATAGGCATATCCTGGCCATCAATAATCTTTTCTTCCAGTGACCTACATGTATCAGCCATCAGAACATGTCAGAGAGTGATATCAGGCCTCCTAAAAAGTCACATTTAGCAGGGGAAAATATTGGAAATTACACTGAGAAAACACTTGATTTTCAGACCGCATGCCCATACATACCACAAATACGGTGCCAAAGGGAAAAATGGAGGGTGACAAGTGTTAATGAATGGGAATCGGAAAGATTCTCATATCTGGCCCATAAATCAATTTTTCCCATCAGTAATGTCAGTGACCTACAATGACGGCTATCAGCCATCAGAAAGTGATAACAGGCCTCCTAAAAAGTCATTACTTGGGGAAAATATTGAAGTATTTTAGTGAGAAGAAAACACTGAGAAATTTTCAGACAAAGTCTCATAGGGTTTTGTGCACAGGGTGACAAGTGATGGCCAGATATGGAATCGTTCCTGGGAATCTTTAAAAAAATAACAAGTACAAAACATGACCAAAGTTCAGAGAGAATTCAACTGTGCCTGTAGCAAGTCATGCCAAAGTCAGCTGTCAGTAGTAAAGGGCCAGTCCATGAAAGTTAATAGTGTGAGTCTAGCCTGGACTAGTAAAGTGAGTATGACTGAGTACAAGCAGACAAGTGGTATCCGGTCAGTACAAATACAGCTAAGGAGTAAGAGGGAAAACAATACGTGGCACACTGGCATGACTGGCAGGGCAACAAACGAAAAGTTAACGCGTCCCGTCCTTTTCCAAACTTATTCCTTCCTCACGCACACAATATCTCACAAAAGTGATCAAACTTACACTTGTCATCCTCTGCTTCTTGTGCTCCGGACTGTTCAGGCTGTTGTTCAACATTTTACGAAAGCTTGTCCTAGCTAGCTGTTTTAGATGAGTTTTTGTGGACGTCCCTTCAAGTGAAGTGAACACGTATAATGAATGTCGCGCATGTAGTACAGTAGAAATCAGTGGTGACTTGCATGCACATCTCATATATAGTCAGGTACCCTCAATAAAGTACCAAAAGAACCCTCAGTGAGTCTGGGTTTCATGTCGCTTTTTGCAATCTCGTTCTTCGTATGCTGCTACTACGAGTACGAGTACGAGTACGAAGAGGGGCGTGTTCAATCTGCATTACAGAAAAATTAACTGAAGAAGATGTACGTACGTCCCCGAAGACGACTACTTCAGAAAAGATGGGCGCGGTCGAGAAGTGAATTGGCGGTTAATATTTTGCCTAAGTTTTGCACGAATTGATTTTATTTTATAATTTGAGTGGTTTTTATTGAATACTTTTTACCCTTAGGACTGCTGGCTTGATTAACGTTATTTCGGGTTTTTGTGTGTTAAATGCGGGAAGGGTGGGTGGGGGGTCCCGGCGCGGGATAGCTGCTGGCTAAAGTAGGCCCTGCAACTTTACATTGTATACGGCAGATAGGTGAAGGGATCATTATTTTAGTTGTGCTTTTCATGATACAAGGTGTGATTTGGCACGCAGTCCGAGTATGTCACGAGAGAGGTATTTGGGTATATGGCCATCGCAGGTTGTCTGTTGGATTAGCTCGGCGTCTACTACATGTATAATTTTTGAGAAAACGGAGCAGTACTGATGCCAAACTTTTTTGGGAATCAAAACTTGATTCTGTGATGAGTAAATGCATGAGTATTTGAAAACCAGCTTGCGTGATTTTCTTCCGAACGACATCATTCCAGGCGGAAGAATTTCAAAGGTATTTACAAGTAATGTCTTCATTTTGAGCAAGTTTTCGTCATTAAATCAGTTACTACTTTTCTGGCAATAAAAATCTATAGGCTATGTGGATTAAAGGGTCCATGATATGAACTATTTCCTGTGCAACACTTTCTGCCTCTTCTTAGATGTATGAAACTATTTGACATCCCTTTTTGTTTAATTTTGTTCAAAGTGCGCTTCTTTAAACTTAAAAAAAACTAATCCATGATTTCCCGGACAACAGAGGCGTTGTTGCTATGATGCCACAGAGGAAGACACTGGATGGTGAGATTAGGGGTTTTCTGTTTAACTGTTTACCCAAAATTGGCTCATTTAAAACATTAGTGAAGTTTGCTCATTGGCTTACTGACATGTACTGACACAACGATCAACAAAGAAAAGAAATTTTTTGACAGCAAAATATCTAAAATTCTGGACACTTTTTTGTAGTTTATATTATTTTTGTATGTCTTTTTACTTGCAAAATGCAAAGAAAATGAGAAATGAAACGACACTTTTGGTACTGGATTAGCTGTAACATTGAGGTTACCGCCTGAAATGACATCACACTTTTGCTCATGAATATGTAAATTCATTAGCATAAACAAACAAGAAGAGAGTTACAATACCCTTGAAAATGGCAAAACAAAGAAAACATAACTTTAAATAGGACTCAAATGTATTGTCAAGTTACATTAAAACAAATATATTGCATGAGCACTTTCAAAGATGTGCGCTAGGCCAGATTAAAAAATAATAATCGTATTTTGGATTTTCAAAGCTGGGTCACAGAAATCCATAGGGCCTAGGCCTATATTGTCTAGCGGAGAAAATGTTGAAACATTTTTTTACTCCTGACGCTATTTCCAAAGCATCGATTTTGAGACAAACTGTTATCAAAAATAAATAAAAGACAGTCGCCGCGTAAATGCATGTAGTTGATGCATCTTTAGATATCATGTCATACACACAATCGCATCCTATAGCACTCACTCGTAGAAGAACGTTTTGCAAAACTAAATATTGTGAATGGAATAACGATCAGCGCTCCGACAGCTCAAGTTTTGAAGATCAAAAATGACCCCCCCCCTCCAAGATCCCACCCAACCAGTACCCTTTGATCTGATCTTATGGTAAAAAAATAAAATGGGAAACAAATTTACTCAGTTTAAATGATATCGTTTATTCATAAAAACCTAATTATAGGCCAGTTTCTCATGACATTTTCATAAGACATCAATACCTTTATGCAGTGACGTGGGTATCATCATATGCTCCTTAAAACGGCCTTGTCCTGCATATCAAACTACATGTATCGACGACTTCTCTACAAAACTATTTCAGCAATATTATCTTTACGGTATAATGAGAAAAGATACTTGTTACTGTATAGTCATAATCATTCTAGAAAAAAAAAGTAGAGATTACTATATTGGATTATATGAGTGGCATTGATTCTCGATTTATGAATGGGGGATAGAGTGGAAATTAAATGCCACGGCATCCGCCATGATTTGAATACATCGCATGACAACGGGTATCAGACAACAATGTAATCAGCAAACTATTGAATGGATTGAACTCTGCTTGTTTGAATAATTTTATCATCCAAGACAAATATTTTTTTTTGTTACGAAGGGTGTGTTTTCTTAACTATTGTGGTTTTACGCAATTTGTTTTTAGGCAGGTTATAGAATTGTCTCTTTTTTGGCAGTGAATATATGTCGCCGCGAAAGGACAGTTTTTTGTCAAAGTGTCCTGAAGCAGAACTGAGACCTCGTGATAAAAACTATTATTCAGACTACTTTCTGTTGCACGCTAAACAATAATTACAGCTATAGCATAGCAATCCATAAGGCCTATATTATTTTTTTAATTTGTTGCTCCTTTAATATTTACATAATTCAAAACCAATCAGTTGTTCAGTCAGTTTTGACCTTTTAACCTAAAACGATTAATTAATCAATAATCACTAATGAAAGCAAGACAATGAGTGTATCCCACTTAGAATGCCGATAGCAAAGCAACAAAAGTAGTTTCGTCGTCAAACTTCAGGTCTGAGACACACACACAAACTGGTTTCCGCCTGTATTTTTGTGGCAAATGTTTTTGTTTTCATAATGTATCATCCCAATGTATGTTTATTGCCGATGAACGGCACTCGATAGTCAGATCAGTATAAATTAATTTGCTATCCCTACAATATAATAGCGCTGCAACACACTCGTCTGTCAAACTGGGCGACGGTGCATGTGAAGGACGCCCTCATTCTCGATCCCAGGACACGTGGAATCAGCTCGTACCCTCCACGCAATTTCCTCGTGTGACCACCGCACCCCTATCCAACCGGCACTGGTGACCGACAAACCCTTTTAACTTTTTGTGTGAAGGAAGTGCAGGTTTTGCAAAGCATTGTGGGTATCTCACCACCATTATCAATGCACGCGCATTGTGTGCCTATCCGGTTCGTTAGTAAAACCGTCATACACGCGCACACCACTGATTACTAGTGTCCATTGGCTACAAACGCTCGAGCTGCGTTATCTTCCGGTTCAAATCGTGCAGACAGTGCTGGAGTTGACGTCACAGTAACGAACCGGATGGTTTATTATGCACGTAGAAATACTGACCCTAACCATCAATGAGATAGAGCTCGAAGACATCGCCAGCGTCCTTGGATACTATTGAGGGTGGATGGGACGAGCAATGTCACTCATTAAGTAAAATCTATCCTGTATTGGCAGTGGGATACCAAGACATTTATCGTCACACCAGTAATAGGCCTACCCTTTACGAATAGAGTAGTGAGAGTACGAGCGAAACGGTATGGTATATGCGAAGAGCGCCCCCGTGAAATAAAGTGTGTTACTAACTTGTTAATATAACTTTACCAACAAACAGTATAAGTAGAAAACCCGTTGTAAGCTATCTATAAACCATGGATACTCCTTTTAGCCATCGCCATCATTGCAGTAGGCTATCAGCAGCCGCGAAGGTGTGATACCGGAAGCATCACCTCCCCCCCTCCACCTGTATTTCCAGGCCATGTCCCGTCAGGATTCCGCCCCAATGCCACGTTGCAAGCTTCCTGGAACTGACACTGCCCAGCCTGGGCCATCAACTCTCGCTTGAAGTCTTCCAGATCACAGAAGGCATCCTGGCAGAAGGTGATGTTGATAGGACGCTCGTTGAGCAGCACCTGCACTCGGAAGGTCTGGTCGTTGAAGAACAGCACTTGTGGTTGCTCGCAGCGGAACAGGTTGAGCGCCAGATTGCCTCCGAAAGGTGCCATCTTAGCCGTGCGGAACTGACGGTTGCGACTCTGGGCGTAGTTACCAAATCCGAGTTGGCGTGGGTCTTTGGCTATGCCCAGCAGACCCCTAACCAGCCGTATGAGAGTGTTCTCATCGGTGAACTTGAAGCTCATGAGAGGAAGGCTGTAATTGGAAGAAAGTTTGACCATCACTATCACTGAATTAGAGATTTTGACCAATCAAAGCGTGTGTCAGTATAACGACCCAATGAACCCCCTGGAGTGGAACACTATTCAAGATTGTAGACACTGTGCATACACAATGTACTTTCAAATTCGCACTAGCTTGAATAATTATAGCCCGCCCGGGTAGGCCTACACTTTGAAGTTCTCGTCTCGTCTTGAGTGTCAAAGTTCCCAATGCTCATTTGATTCGTCTTGTGGATAGATAGCGCCCTCAACCACCACTGGGGCTTGACAGGGAAGTGTAAATTATAAAGGATACAACATCACTCTTATTTTTTAATTGGACAAAGACTATAAAGCCATACAATAATTGACTTCAATAAAGCCCAGATGAGCCAAGTATCAGCTCTTCCGTTCCACAGGTGCTATAGCTCATTATCATGTTGTGGCCATCTTGATTTTTTTCCCATTCATATCAACGTAACCAAAGCGAGGCTAGAAGGACAAACAGTCTGGTTCCTTTTTTTGCACAAAAACAAATATCATTCAGTACTGTTATTGGATACAGGGAACATGACTGAAATGGTGGCAGTATGATAAAGGTCTATTGGGCCTTTCTTACCTCGCTCCAGACCCAGCTCCCCTGGCCGCCAACCGGTCAAAGTACTCCAGCGTGTCATTGATGAGTGGGCAGGCTGCCATTGAATTGATGGGAAACCCGTAGGATTCGTTCCAGTAGTGACCCAGTTCCCGCTGGTACTCGGCCACGTTCAGGTCTTCATAGTCAAACAGTCGGCACCAGGTGTTGTTGTCGTTGAACATTGCCAGATGGTAGCCGCAAATCTTGGCCAAAAGTTGCACCTCGTCTACACATGGATTATAATCAGTTCAATTAATTTCAAGTTAAGTTGTATTTGAAACAATCATGTGCAAGAGATTATTTTAGAATCGATACCTGTCCGGAAATGATGCTAATTTCAAAATTGTCCATGGTCGGATTTTGAGTACCTTTTTCCCCAAACACAATTAAAGCATCGAAGGCATTGAAATTTCTCCTGGATAATAAAAATCAGTCGGCAACCAGCTTCTTTGGTGCGGTGCAATTAGTGTTAAAAGCATCTAGGATGTTAAAAAAAAATCGCAGGCCTCATTTTTACAACCAATGAAAATACGCGACAGTTTGCTATTGAAACTTCAACAGGTAAAGTTTTGAACATTCTTCTTTGGATTTGGGGTGTTTTTAATGAAACGAACAAATGCATGAAAAGTAAACGAACCTACATTATCCCTACAAGATTTGAGTTTTGAGCTTTTGCAAGATACTCATTTTATAATGGTATTTGCATCGGGAAGATGTAAATTTTGTATTGCCGGCGAAGGGCAAAACCCAATATAAAATGTTGCAAGTTAGCACTCCAAACATAGGCCCTTCTAAAAGTCTGCAAAGTCCTATAAGCCCTTACCTCCAGAGATATTGAACAGTTGCCGTGAACCTGGCATGGACATTTTCTGGGCGATACGGTCTCGGAGTTGCCTTGCATCCCTACTCATCTTAAACCTCATAACCTCTTGGTCTGTCTTCCCTTTATTGACCTCGTTCAAGCATAATTTCCGACTCGGAGTGTCGTAGGGCGAAGTAAGGAGTCCATGTCGGCCGGGTCGTGAGAAATGAAGGCAGAGGTTGGGGTTACAAAACAGGTAAAGCGGCTGTTCTCCGAGCAGGTAACAGTGACATTACCCTCCATTGAGAGGGTCTCACATATCTGATTCAACCCAACAAGTCCCCGAGCAAACGCCACAGCGCTCTCGATGCTGCTAGAGCCATTGGTAGATTGGAAACTGAACCTACTCAAATCGATGTCAGGGTAGGAAGAATTCAGAAAATCGGGTCTTGATGCGTGGCAAGTTCTTGTATCTCACGCCGGCCAAACTCTGCCAGATCCCCCGCGCTAGCGATGGGGATTCGGCTGGAGGGAATCTGAGACAGGAATCGAAAGGTTGGATTGATCGTCTGCGATCGCAACTTATTCTGAAGGGTGTTCAGTGCCGCAACATCCGCCTCGTTGGGGAAGCTAGTACCCTCACGATAAATTACATTCGAACCGACCGTACTGCAATTCTCAACCCCTCGGGTGCAGAGCCGCCAGTAGCCCGCGCAAGCTATCTGCCAGGAGAGGGTACGTTGATTCAATTCAGATAACTCAAAGACAAATCATACCCAGTCTCTGTCGAAAACAACGGCTTCTGAGCTGACACCGTCAAAAGAAGCACCGAGAACAGGCTTATTCCAAGAATAAACTTGGCCATGATGACTTTGAATTGTACAAAAATCTGCAGGAAAATGATCTTAAAGGCCGGGACGTTGAACAGAAGGGATGAGGACCGTACGGACTCTCTAAGACGAGTGCAGGGTACAAACAGGGAGCGGCTCGAGATATCGAGGCACCTCCCAAGCCATCATTTAGCACATCCGCAACCCCGATGATTCATTCGAGAGTCCTTAGTCATGACCAGACACCGAAGAAAGCCTTTAAGAGTTCATCCGCTCCGCCGGAACTGACTTCACTGTCTTGACCTTATTTCTTGACTACAGCGCGCGACCTTCAGGAAGTGATCGTGGGTGTAAACAATACGGCAGGATGAAATGTGTACGCATGTACAGTACTGTACAAATTATACCTTTCACTAGAGTCATGTCATTCTATAAGGGCGTGACCAGCAAAAGTTTGGATGACAGAAGCAAAGCACTTTCTGCTTTAACTTTGAGAAGATAGACATCTAAAAGGTCACTCTTTTCTGCTCAGTACTTCTTAGTATAAAATATTAAAAAGACACTTAAGGAGATTATGTAAGTTACTGAATCACACATTTTGGGCAACTTACACATACACCTGTTGTGGCTCTATATACAACATTCCGAAGAATTGATTATAAGCGCTATTTTCTTGGCATTTTCCAACTTTTCTAATCTCGACAAGGATGCATGTCAGAATAATTTTGGGACGTAGGCGGCGATATAGCGTGGGGGTGCGAAAGGCCCCCTCCCCCATGCATTTGATTATATTCCTTTTGACCAGACGCATGCCCACTCAGAAACGTTGTCCCTCCTATATGGCTTTAGAAACCGTTCCGCCGCCGTTTTGAAAGAGGTAGTCCAAACAAAATCAACACTAAATATCTTAATGTCTTTGTTTTGTGTTTTAAAGAAGTAGGACTACTGATTAACGCAGACGCTTGTTGTTCAAGAAACATCATTTCAGGAAATGTATTAATTTCACATGCTAGAAACATGACTGTGCTAATTTCAAGTAGGAAATCCTTCATTACAGATCATAGACAGCTAACAATGAGACAGGCAATTGGTTGACAGCGACCAATTATGGCGATGGCAAGTTAACAAGATTTCCCCGCAGAAGGAAGTACCTTGATGATGTGTAGGCCTAAATGACACTTCGGGCGAGCAAAGTGCGCGACCTGTTAGTTTTGGTCCATACTTGGATTTTCTATCATTTCAGATGGTCCCCGACTACAATCCCAAAATACCCGCAACAGGTTGTTTTGCGATGCCCTAGCGTCGGCGCGGAAACACGTACCGCCATTATTTTTTAATATCATTTTAAAGCTTGGAATCTGAACTTCATCCCTGGCGAGAATTGGTTTTGATATTCAAATGAGTTTTAACATTATTTGTGTTCAAATAAAGGCATGGCGAAAACAAATTCAACAACCGATTTCAAGAAAAGTCGATGATGCGGTACATCAGATGCAAACTCGAGTCACACTTTGAGCGCGCTGTTTGAATAGGTACATACTTGCACGTGAATTTCAAAAGAGACTCGGAATAAAGTTGAAACGAAGAACAAAATATTGTGAACTTATTTAAGGTGAAGTCTACGTGGATCGCAAAGAATAGGAAACACAGAAAGTAAAAGCAACGATATCTTCACATCATGAACATGATAAACCATTTCCACATTAGAAAAAAATGCGCATGATTGATTTTCTTTGAAATTGGTTGAGTTTGTTTTTTGACATGCCTTTATTGAACACAATACAGTTAAGATTCCAAGCTTTTAAATTATATAAATAATAATGGCACTACGTGTTTCCGCGGCGACGCTAGAGCCTTGCGAAAAAAAAATGTTGCGGGTATTTTGGGACGCGCTGTAGTGCAGCAAAGGCGCCGCGGCGGTAGAGGTCGCTATTCACAAGATGAATCGAATCCAGTCTTCGGAACTTTGGCAGCGCTACCCAGGAAATCCCAAGCATGCACTAGCTTGAATACAGCGCGTCGGGGACGAACGTGACCGACTTGGGAACAAAATTCAAATCTCGGTGAAGTTGAAATTATCGTTAGCAAAAAGGTAATCCAAAACTCTTTGTACACAAACTTGTATTTTGTTTTCAAATCACAATTTCCTTCTGTTTTAATAATTTACCATTTTCTTATCTCTTGAAAATACACTATTCATAATGATCTGTAAAAAGTTCACAAACTCCATATTTGAAACATTTGTTGTAAATCACCCCACATTCGTGTTTAACAAGTTATTCACCACAGTTAAAAATACACAATTTCAAATTGAAATGCATAAATAATGTAGGTTTTCCCGGCTTTTTAAAAACATTTGTTTTCCATTCAAATTCACCAACTCTAACATTCAATCGCGTCCGAGAAAACTTTCAAACATTTTTAACAAAACCAATTTAATCTTTTACAATTCAATTGAATTTCAAAGTTTGGTCACCCTCTTTAGTCAGCGGGTCGAGAATATTCGTCATTACAGATCAAATTCGTCTAAGCTGTTGCCGAATGGCCGCATTCAGAGCCGATCAAATTCGTCTCGTTTAAATCAATTAGACGAATTTGATTTCTGAATAACAAGGTGATCCGGGACGAAAACGTGTGCTAATTGTTTGAATTGGCTTGAACTGAATTTGAAATGTCTGACAAAGGACGAAATTAAACATTGGAATTACACTAAATCGATATTGATGAACGAAGTTAAACATTAGAAACGGTGAATTCGAATGATAAACGTTTAAAAATATCCTGGGAAAACCTATAATACAAGTCGGACATTACTCCATCTGCACCATAGAGCTATATTAATTTACTACATCTCTATGATCTGCACTGATACTCTACAGGAAAAAAATAGAAATCTTAAAATCAGCCACTCACTATCCACTGAGTTATATATTAGAATAATAAAATGCAATTTTAATAAAGAATAAAGAATTTTTTTTTTTTTTTATGACCCGCCATAATGTGGAGCAGCAAAAATTCTACCAACAGTCAAAATTTAAATTGTCTAGAAATAATTCCGAAAACGAAAACCCAGACTTTGTTTTTCGTGACTTTCTAGGAATGTATTGACCCTAAAGCCCAGAAAGGTTACACCCATCAAAGGCTCTTCCTTATTGAAGCAAGGCAAGGGGGCCTATTGGGGCCGTGTGCATCTTAGAGACGTGCAGTCATCACAGAGTATCCAGGATGTTGTAATGCCAGCATCCTGGCAGAGGAAAGATGTATTAATGCAACCTCCCCCCCCCCTGATGCCCTCAGGATATTCACTGGATAAGCAGGGTCAGAGCTTGGCACTTTTTCATACATATGTATGCTTTTCTTGCTTTTTGAGGGTGACACATTACGGATATGACTGGGGTTGGGGAGAGTAAGGGGGTCGTGGTGCATTACACAGAGCCTGAGAGTTGACCCCTAGTGGCGCGCTTCCGGATCCCTCGAATAACAAAATTAGCGTGTAAAAGTTTTTAAAATCATTTTTGGTACATTGATTTCTCAAGAAAATCACCCTCGGAAAAAGGCCTTCGTAACGTTTTTACTAGCATCTCAATTAATGGAAACTGAAGAATTGCATGACGTGAAAGAGAAATGTTGTGCCAAAAATTGCAATCGTTTCCGAAAATCGAAAATACATGTGGATCTCGGAGCACTCGTAAAGAGATGGAACTTTGTGATATAATTTTGTGGCGGTCATTGGGTAAAAACTGAAACTTAAATAGGAGACTTAAATGTCTCTTGAACAATTTTTTTTGAATAAACTTAAAGGGCTCATTATCATTTACCAAAAAATTCGAAAATGACTGTTAATTGGAAGAGTATTCAAGCAAGCCCGAGCAAGCCCGACTAAGTCTACAACAATCCATGGGATGTAGTAGCTTAATCTTTGCGTTATTATCCTTTTTTTGTTTTCAAGCAAGTACACGATGTGAAAACAGGCCTGATCGAACAAGGAGACCTAGGTACGAAAATCCGGAAGTAAAAGGTCGGAAGTACAATTTGTTTTGTACCCATTTCCAACTGATTTCTCATCACCCATGGAGGAATACCAAGATAATATTCCCACATGAATGTTTCTTGGAGAGTTTGGATGATTACGGTTAGAAATCATTCTGTCAAAAATTACAGCAAGAGTAAGCGCAACCACTTGTTAAAGGGAATATACATCATTTGCTTTTGCTGTAATTTTTAGAAATGGATGGAATTGGGGGGTTGGAAATATATAGCAAATATAGTTACACTGACTTTTTTTAGGTTTTGGGTTCGAAAATGCTATAAAAACCAAGAAAATAATCATTTTCCTGTAGTCTGGTTCCCTGACTCCATATAAGAAGAAACAGAGCAGTTTACATACATTGGGGAATTGTAAGGTCAGGGAACCAGTCTAGCTGGCTTGTACCCGTTCATAGGTGTGTAATCGATTGCAAATAAGTGCGATGGTCAATTGGGGCCAGTATTAGAAAAAAAGCCAGTTTTTTTCAACGCTGGTCGGCCGACCAGCGTTGGAAATTGATACAAAAATACCACTTTTCTTGAAAATGACAGTATACCAGGTTCCATGATTTTACAGGATGCTTTACACTGTCATTCACTAACAGTCCAGCAAGGTATTTCAAAATGATTTGGTAGTTTGATTTTTTGATGTTTGCAAATGTTGTATTTTCCCTTTAAATGCCCATAGAAGGTCGCGGAGGGGCCCGGAAGCTCAAAGACAAAATGGCGCATTTTCAGGATCTATTACCCGTAATGAGATTCAAAAGTACACTATTTGCATCTGTGTTATCAATGACCAATTGTCAAAAAAACACTTATAAATCAGTGAGATGAGTGAACTACAGTATAACCTAAAGCAGAACCCATACCATAACCTTTTAATAATAATATATTGTATGGCTTATTCTTGAACAAACGAGGGAGCTGTAGCAATACCATTTTGGGGATATAAACAGACGTTTATCCACTGTAACTGGCATTTACACGTTGTTACAAATCAAAAATTACACTTTTACAAATTTCATTTTCAGATTTAAGTGAAGGTACTAAACTGCTATGAACAAGATTTCACGAGCAGTTGTACCCAGAAAATGGCATTGCTACACAATTCCTCATTTGTTAAAAAAAAACATGGCCAAAGTGCCAAGTAAAATCAAGTAAAAAGTCAACAAAGCCTGTAGTACCAACACAAAGATCCCAAATATTCCAGTTTAGGTCTGGGGTGGTGTGTCAAAATGCATGTTGTCATTAGCGTTCAATTCTAGTTTTACTTTGTTGAATATTAATGAACTAGTGGGGCTGTCATCATGTGTACATGGAGCTGTGAAGGGATTCTCTCTCAAAATCTCGCTGTTTGGCTCTCGCCTGTAAGATAACCACAAGGAAGAAATTTAATACCACAGATCGCAAACTTCAATTTTCTTAATTGTCTTCTAGCAACAGATTTCTTATAGGTTTGTGAGCTTTAAGTGCACTGGAGGAATCCTTGATTTCATTACAAAAATATGGCAAGTTAAACTTGCGCGATCACCCTGGCAAAGTGGCAGTATTTATACAGTAAGTTAGTAAGCAAACTTTTCAGTTTACCTAACCAAAATCACTAATGACCTCACTTGACCCCTAGAAGACCTTTGACCTCAAATGTCTCAAGTCATCTGAAGTTCCCCTACCCAAAGACTATTGTCACCAAGTTTGGTTGAGAGTGAAGTCTGACTTTTCATATGACAGCACTTTTCAGTAAACCTAACCAAAATCAACGATGACCTCATTTCACCCCTAGATGACCTTTGACCTCAAATGTCTCAAGTCATCTGAAGTCCCCCTACCCAAAGACTATTGTCACCAAGTTTGGTTGAGAGTGAAGTCTGGCTTTTCATATGACAGCACTTTTCAGTTTACCTAACCAAAATCAACAATGACCTCATTTCACCCCTAGATGACCTTTGATCTCAAATGTCTCAAGTCATCTGAAGTCCCCCTACCCAAAGACTATTGTCACCAAGTTTGGTTGAGAGTGAAGTCTGGCTTTTCATATGACAGCACTTTTCAGTTTACCTAACCAAAATCAACAATGACCTCATTTCACCCCTAGATGACCTTTGATCTCAAATGTCTCAAGTCATCTGAAGTCCCTCTACCCAAAGACTATTGTCACCAAGTTTGGTTGAGAGTGAAGTCTGACTTTTCATATGACAGCACTTTTCAGTAAACCTAACCAAAATCAACAATGACCTCATTTCACCCCTAGATGACCTTTGACCTCAAATGTCTCAAGTCATCTAAAGTCCCCCTACCTACCCAAAGATTATTGTCCCCAAGTTTGGTTGAGAGTGAAGTCTGACTTTTCATATGACAGCACTTTTCAGTTTACCTAACCAAAATCAACAATGACCTCATTTCACCCTTAGAAGACCTTTGACCTCAAATGTCTCAAGTCATCTGAAGTCCCCCTACCCAAAGACTATTGTCACCAAGTTTGGTTGAGAGTGAAGTCTGGCTTTTCATATGACAGCACTAAACATTTAACCTAACCAAAATGTACTACGGGGACGCATGCCCTAACACATGGACAGACACCCATGTTTACATTACATACCTAGTGTGGACATTCCTTTTTTTTGGTGTAGTTAAGAGAAACCTCTTTCAACCCAATTGTTTTCTATGATTCCTTTTAATGTTTCTCTTCATTTTGCCACGGATAAACCTAACCCCAAAATGCCTCTAAACCTGTTTTCAAGAGAGGGGAAACCTTGTGTGGACGTGGGCAAGTCCACACAACGTCGCTGCTGCCTGGTTTCTGTGGACCTCTTTTGTTCGGAAGTCCACACAGTGAATGTAATGCTTGTACACACAGACACACAGAAGGAATACCCGATCGCAATATCGCCCTTTCTGGCTTAAAAGCCAGGGGATGAAAACAACAAAAACGATGATGAAGTTGTGTTATCATGTAAATGGCAACCCAATCTGTTATAAAGAACCCACCTTTTCTCTTTGGAACTCCTCATAATCCTCATCGTCCGTTGGTAACTCATGACGACAGACAGGACAAGAGTTTGTCTGACCCAGCCAAGGCAAGATACAACGGGGATGAAAGTCATGCTTACAGGGAAGCACTTTGCACTGTTCTCCTGCATTGTAGTCCACTAGACAAATGGGACATCTTGAATCTGGAAAGAAGAAGGGAGAAATGGCTCTTCAGGTCAATTTCCTTGAACTGTAACTTGAATTTGAATACTTGATTATAAATTTATTAGAGAAGTACTTGTCTGGTGGTCTACAATGATAATTAAGTGGTAATAATCTATTGTACAGGAAAATATCATGGTTTAAAGGTGACATAAATTAGCTTTTGCTGTAAGATTAAAAATGGGATGGATTTGAGGGTTAGTGATGTATAGCAACTATAGTTACATTGACCTGTTTAAAGTTTTGTTTTCAAAGATGCTGGAAAAACCAAGAACTGTGTAGTCTAGTTCTCTGACCCTACTTCAGACGAAATACAGCAGTGTTTATACGTCAGAGAACTGTCAGGCCAGGGAACCAGACTACATTTAGCTGGCTTGCACCTGTTTCCGGTGTGTAATCGATTACACTAACTAAATTTGGTAAATTGGGGGTAGTATTAAAAAAAAAAACACCAGTTTTTTCCCCAATGATGGTTGGCCGACCATCGTTGGAAATCTATACAAACATTCCATTTGTCTTGCGAATAACAGCATACGAGGTGCCATGATTTAGCAGGATGCTTGAGACTATTATTCATTTACAGTCAAGTAAGGTATTTCATGATAATTCGGTAGTTTTTGTTTTTTGATGTTTGCAAATGTTGTATATTTACCTATGGAGAATCTTAGAATTGAACAATCTGTCAGTAAGCAAACCAGCACCAACCTTCATCTTCACTGACCACCTTATCTGGTAACTTAGCAACCACTTCCTTGGAGGCAGGTGGACCTTTCCTCTCATCACCAAAATAGTCGAGTCTGTGATATATAAACATAACATTAATGTGGAAAAAAATACATACATTAATGCAGGACCTCATTTTCAAATAAATCACACTTGAAAAACAGGTCTTACTGATGCAGTGATTACCAACAAACTACTACTTTGTTTGCAAATAAACATGCATGCACTCATTGGGCTTACCCATCAAAACTTGCCAAGAAAGATCTGACATCGTTCCTCAACAATCTGAATAGAAATGAAAAAAAAATCACCCCTTATACATTGTAATTAGTACATGTACTACAAATGTAGTTGATGAGTTGATAAATTCAGCTTGAATTATGGCAATCGTGTAGTTACAGGCCCGATTCCCTATAACAGAACAAAATTTAATTTCAATTAGACCTAGTTATAAGTTTATAAATATTGGAAAGATTCCCATATCTGGCCATCACTTGTCACCCTGTGCACAAACCCTATGGGATGGGACTGGTCTGAAAATGTGTGTTTTCTCAGTAAAAATTCAAAATTTGTCGGTCATACTAAAAAGCGTCAACACAGCGTCAACACACTCCACGCGTCAACACAGCGTCAACACATCCAAAACACATTAAAATTGACACAAGCAGTATGTAACCCATACCGTATGGACAGAAACAAGATTTTGACTCAAAATCAATAGGTTAAACGTCTGAAAATTGCGATTTTCAGTTCAAGAAAATTGGCTCTCCGTGCCGCTCCGAGATCAGCTGCCATGTTGCCTCAGTGGCAGCGCGGACCATACCATTATGTTAAAGGGTGATAGCGTTGTACAAAAACCTCAGTCTCTCACAGATCAGACATGTCAGAGCATAGACATAAAGATGTCTATGTGTCAGAGTGCACTGGTATAAGCAAGGCGCCCTCTGTTGTTTATGACAAGATAATGTCATTACCTACACACCCCTACTTGAAATGATGTAATCCAAGCTTTGTGCGAAGTCAAGATGGCGAACAACGGCCGTGCAAGTTAAAGGACATTTTTTCGCGTGAAAATACTATATTCTTAACAACAAAATGGAAATTCTATTCTATGCTTTACAATTATATACCTTTTTTGTCAATTCAGAATGTGTTTTAGATGTGTTGACGGTGTGTTGACGCTTCTGTCATGTGTTGACACTGTGTACTCCTAGAACTCCTCATCTCCGCTCACGCGGAGCCTCATAGTTCTAGGAGTAGACACTGTGTTGACGCTTTTAAGTGTGACCCAAATTTGTCCCTGCTAATTTTGACTTTTTAGGACATATTATCACTTTCTGATGTTATTGAAAATTAGTGATGGCCAGATATGGGAATCTTTCCTAAGTAATATAAAAATAGCAGTGAAAATAAGATATAATCTCACCTTGCCCATCGTAAGAGAGTATTTTCATCTGGGCCCGATCCATCTGTCTCTTCACAATCGTGTTCATCAAAATATGAAGCCATGGCCTTTTTCAATCGTGTCAATTTAAAGGCCTACAATAAAAAAATGCGCAAACTCTATTTCAAGAAAAGTCAACACTCTAAAAATAATGTTGTTAAATACTTAAAAGATCATGAAAACAGGCCTACGTTAAGTTATATGTTATAGGTTTATCTCAGATATCTTCATATTAACGTGAGCCTTAGAAATCAAACACTTTGTTGTGGTCTTTACTGTCTAAAAGGTACATGTATCACAAAACAGCAGAATCATTCATCATTTTGTGTACAAAAACTACAAAATCATGTTTGATCGGGTCCCGAAATGTCATAGAACCATTTATCTGGTTCGGACGGAAACAGAAGTCTGGGTGTCAAACTTTATTCAACCTTACCAGCTATCCACTCTTGAGGGCGCTCTTCGTAATTATCTAGGATCGGAAAAAAGAAAAAGCACTCGGCGACCTCGGCGACCGCTCAGTGACACAAGACTGGAACTTCATGTTGAACTTTAAGCTTTGTAGTCTTATTTAGACCGACTTAACATGGAGAAGACTAAAAGTAACAACAGTACTGATTCAGAAACTTCTAGTGATGCGGAAAAAAAGCTGAAGAGAGGTGAAATATAACTTGTTATTAACCAGTGACATGAGTGACGCGTGATTAGAAAATGTGTGAGGGCGCTGTTCATTTGGTGACCCAATTTACTGGGTAATCCTTACTTTTAGGACCCCGTTCCTATATAGGAAGGGAAAGACTCACCAAAACAGTTGACTAAATGACACTCAAAATTGACATTCTGATACTTCTTGGCACATCTGAACAATTGGCAATGCCACCTTCTCGGACTTCTAAAGACTGCTTTAGCCTGCAAAAGTTACTTTGGTACTGGACAGACATCTGCAAAAGTCAGTTTTGAACAGAGCTCCTAAAAAAATAGAGGTGTCCTAAAAGTAAGGATTACCATTTACTGAATACCAGCGGGTTTGCGCGGCACCCGCTAGATGGGTGGAGTTGACTGTTTTGTATTATTTTATACAGTGAAATTTCAATAAGTCGCACTCTGAATCATAACTCAAAACAACTCTTTAAGTTAAATAAAGAATCCATTGCCAACTGCGCATGAGCACATCAGATTCAACGATTTAGTTACGGGATCGGGATAAGCAGTTCATAAAATCATAGAGGGGAGGCCTACCAACAAAATCAAAGAAAAGTTCTTGTTTTGAAGAAAATGCAAAATGTTGATCATTAACGGCATCTACTCCTAGAACTATGAGGCTCCGCGTGAGCGGAGCCTCATAGATCAAGAAGCCCGCAAAATCGCCTGCAGCACAAAACACTAATAAAGTACAAAAACGTCCATCAAATGCAGCCATTTCACACAGAACCGCTGCACAGTTTGCCCTATACTCCGTACTTTATCTCTTGACATACTCACGTATCTTGTGCGGAACTATAGGTGGATTCTGTCGGTTTTTAGGCCAAAATGATGAAAAAATATGCCCTTTCCGCACTGAGCCAACCTGACACTTGAAACGCACGCATATGATCGAGCGATGATTTTCGGTTCGCTCGGAGCGCGCTGGGTACGGTACATGCACTTGTACGCATGCACATACTATCATTTCGCGGCCGTACCCCCGGCGCTCGGCGAAACTGCATCATCGCCGATCATATGTGCACGTCTCATGTCAGGTTGGCTCAGTGCGAAAGGGCATATTTTCATCATTTTGGCCTAAAAACCGACAGAATCCACCTATGTTAGTTCCGCACAAGATACGTGAGTATGTCAAGAGAAAGCAGTATAGGCAAACTGTGCAGCGGTTCTGTGTGAAATGGCTGCATTTTGATGGACGTTTTTGTACTTTATTAGTGTTTTGTGCTGCAGGCAATTATGCGGGCTTCTTGATCTATGAGGCTCCGCTCACGCGGAGCCTCATAGTTCTAGGAGTAAACGGCATCATGGTTTAAGATGTTTTTTTTATATGCTCCAATTTTTGTGCAAACAAAAGTTTCCTTCTTCTTTTTTTACTAGTACCTAGCTAAAAAAATTGCAAAATGCAGATTTGGTTACCACGTCACCCATTGATCTGTGTGCATTCAGCTGCTTTGTTTATCTCTCATGAAACTGGTCATCAAGCAGATCTCATGCATGCTCGATTGGAATACTGAATTGGCTTATAGGAAATTGTGATTAAAATTGTGATTTTTTTTAAGGACATTCAGTCTGTTCTATTTAAAATTCAAATATAATTTTTGAATTCATGAGTGCCGTCTACATGTACGTCTGCCATAAAAGCAAATGTAGACAATATAATAAGAAAAAAAAATAATAGCCTCCCTACCTACATGTAGCATTGACTGTTGTTACAGTAGCCGTGCGAAACGCAACTGTCAACGGCTATCATACATGTAACGGCATCATCTGGTTCCCTGACTGAATACTGTACTAATGTAAGGGTCTTTGGCTGTTTGAACCAGACTATATTGTATCCTTCAACTGAATGGTTCTTAGACTTTCTTTTAAAACAAATCCTCCAAAGCAATGGCTTACAAAGAAGAAAACGAAATCTACTCAAGTAAAAAGGACGATTTGATAAAAAAAAGTAGCAGCACAGCAGCGGATTTGAATCCCGATCCCCAGCACAGTAGTCGAACCCATAACCGATCAAGCTACCGAAGGGTTCTTGTTTGATGGATAGAGGGTGACCATTATGATGAATAGGGGTGGTTTATATTCTTAATATTTTTGTTTCTAATCCTGCGTTTTTATTGACACACGCGCTGTACATGTACAATGCCAACATTTGTTTCCGTAGAACGTGCAACATGTGCATGGCCTTGATTTGATTACACCCTACATGGCCGTATACATGGAGG
Source organism: Patiria pectinifera (assembly GCA_029964075.1). Classification (NCBI taxonomy): domain Eukaryota; kingdom Metazoa; phylum Echinodermata; class Asteroidea; order Valvatida; family Asterinidae; genus Patiria; species Patiria pectinifera. Next base: position 828,589 of record CM057136.1, on the reverse strand, counting down.
TATAAGTGATTGGTTTCAGGGCTCAACTTGCCAAGTTCAACCTGTCATCTCTGAAAGTTGCTGGAATTGACGTCCCTGTTCAAGCTAATCCAGTCAGGAATCTTGGGGTCATGTTTGACTCGGGGATGACTATGTCTGCTCAGGTGTCCAGTATCATCAAAGCTGCAAATGTCCACCTAATCAACATCAGTAGGGCCCGTAAACTGCTGACTGTGGACAGGTGGAGGCCATCAAGTTAGCAGTGCACACTCAGGCGACATCACAACTGGACTACTGTAACAGCCTCTTGATTGGTATCAGTCAGAAACTGAAAAAGAGGCTTGAAAATGTTCAGCGATCTGCTGCCAGAGTAATTTCAAACAAACAAAATTTCGACTCCATCACTCCTGAACTTATCAAATTACACTGGCTTCCAAGCACACAAAGAATCAACTGCAAGGTCATCATTCTTGTGTTTAAAGCATACTGAAAACAAGCTCCTGCTTACATCACGGACATGCTCCAAATTAGACCTCAACAGAGACGACTTCGATCATCAACCTCCTGTTCACTACACTTTGTTGAGCCCAGAACCCATCGTGTCTCTTTTGCTGATAGATCATTTTCTGTATACCGCCCCAGAATCTGGAACAAACTTCTAGAATACATGAGAGATACCACCTCACTGCATACATTCAAGACACTCCTGAAAGCTCACCTGTTTCAGGAGGTGTACCATCAATAATTTTTCTTCTTTTTGGAGCCCCATCAGCGCCTCTGAGAAAACCTTTTGATTTTTGGCGCTTTATAAATTTCTTTTGATTGATTGATTGATTGATACACTGCTATATGTCGTTGCATAGTCTAGACATTCAATCTACTGCATTGACGTTTTATGAGCACCTGCATGTTAAAGCTATAGTCCATCATTTGCAGCCATCCGAAAAGTAACTGGTGTAATTATCGTTGAAAAACAAACTTGGTTGAAAGATAGTAAGGGAACTAAACTCCCTGTGAAATTATTCTTTCTGGGAAGCTGTCATTTTGAAGTAATCAACGAAAGAAGGCATTTCCAACGGTGATTCTTAAGAAGCACCGTAGGAAAATTTAAATTAGTAGTTCGTTCTGTCATTCAGCGCAGCGCGCACAAGTATTGGAACGACGCACACGCGCGCGCGGTTGTTATAATTCGTCGGATCAGTGCGCGACGTCGCGTATATAGCTGCAATTCAAAACAATTCAAAACATGATTCAGTAACTTTTGATTTGAAATTGTGATCTTAGAATGTTGTTTTTCTCGGAATGTACAGCTGAAGCTCAGCTGAAACTTCATCAGGTTAGTTGCTCAGTATCCTTCATTAGATTTTGAACTCTTTTGTTGCTTCAAACGAACAAAATGCACAAATTACAAATGATGGACTGTAGCTTAAAGTAATTACATATGAGGCATCTGTGAGTGGCCACTCGCACAATATCTAAAACCCCTTCTGTGATTTCCTTATTTGCCCTTCAGTGGAAAGTTCTGAAGTAGGAGTCGAGACAGGAACAGAAGCCACCGAGCCAGACCATGGCATTGCTGAGTTGACGCGAGACATGTTCACCAAGATGACAGCGTATATCAGGGGGGATCTCGCAGGTACGTAGAGGCAGACTATTGGCCTGACAAACTGGCTTTGTTATGCCCCAACTAGACCATCGGCCCAACTACAGGGCGAGTAAAAAAAACCCGAAACCCAAATGTTGGGACTATTGTTTTAGTGTAGCTCTGGCTATAGCACTGTCAAAATCTAGGATATGAAAGCCTAATTCATAAGCTTTCTCTTAGTACACGAATCATTCAAATCACTCATGTACTTTTCAAGTTACGGAATTTTAAACACAACCACCGTTTTAAAGTCCTGTCCACGGATCGCAAAAAAGCTGTGCTTTCTTTCAGCAAAACGAATCCAATTCACACACATCCCTATGTGATTTGTTTTTGTTTTGCTGAAAGAACACTTACCTTTTTTGCAATCCGTTGGCTGAACTTTAAAGCGGTGATAGTGTTTAAAATTCTGTAACTTGAAAATTACAAGAGAGATTTGAATGATTCTTGTACTAAAAGAAAGCTTATGAATTGGGCTTTCATATCCTAGATTTTCAAAGTGCTACATCCAGAACTTCACTAAAACAATGGTCCAGACATTTTTTTTTTTACTCACCCTGTATAGTTGGGACGTACAGTCCCAACTTCAGTTGGAACCATCCCAACTATATTGTTCCAATTAGTTGGGAAGGTCCTGGCCTTGGTCAAGACGCTAGTTGTTATTCATCCGGCCGTAACGCGGTAAACGATATCTTCGCTAGCGCTATGCATGCAGTCATGCATGCAGTGCATTAAACATACAGCGCGTCAGCAACATCACGCGGCCACTATTTTTATGCAAATCAGTGGGACCCAGTCTAGCGCCTTGGTTCAATCGTCCATGCGAGGTTTTGGGGGTGGTGCTCATTATGTTAATAGCCTTACCTGACCTTAAATGGCTTCTTCTTATTGGTCGATCGTGCGTGGAAACTTGCATAGTGAAACGTGGCACCGTACATAATCCATACACGTACACGTTGTGTGTCTCTGCACACGGCACCAATGCACAAAAACTGTCACGTCCGCAAAAGGCGAATAGCTGCAAATAATTGGATGACGTCCAGATTTACCAAGGTGTGATTGGACACTCCACATATTAGCCCCGCCTACACTTATCTGTATTCGCATACGAGGTCGTGTGCTAGAAATCCAGCGCAAAATAAAGAAAAACATAAGCTTTTGCCGACGATTGAACCAAGGCTCTCGATCGTCCCCAACTGATTTGCATAGAAATGGTGGCCGCGTGAGGTCGCTGTTCGCACTGTATTTTTAATGCACCGCCTGCACAGCGCTAGCGAGGATATCGTTTACCACGCTACGGCTGGGATGAATAACAACTATAGCGCCTTGACCAAGGCTAGGAAGGTCCTAGCTTAAGTTGGGGCGGATGGTCTTGTTGGGGCTTAACAGCTTCAATTACTTTATGTTATGCCTGTGGGTTGCTGACAAGCAACACAGCCACCCACGTATTCCATCACATGAATTGTAATTGGTTGCAGTACCCCCTGCTGTATCTGATTCGAACCAGCCAGCTGACCCCAGCAAGCTCAGCGGTCAAGTGGTAAGACGTCTGCACTAGTAAGCAGGAGGTCGTGGGTTGGATTCCCACCTGAGTAAGCTTTTTCTCACAGGCCCTTGGAATACACTGAGTATTTTGGTATTGATGAATGTTCGTTGGTGAGAGACAAAACTCAATCTTGAATTAACATCTCTTTTGTATTTTTGGTCGTGTATTGTTCACCTTTTTCAAATGATTAACAATAGCATTGTTAAAGTTGGTGTCAAGTGACTTGTAAACATTATTAACACTTTGACTGCTGGGCCCGAATATACTCGGGATAGCTTTACACCCGGCAGGTGCTATGCCCGAGTATACTCGGGATAGCAGTAAACGTTGTGCTGCCCTCTGTTGAACAACAACAATCTGTCGTTCAACAGAGGGCAGCACAACGTTTACTGCTATCCCGAGTATACTCGGGCATAGCACCTGCCGGGTGTAAAGCTATCCCGAATATATTCGGGCCCAGCAGTCAAAGTGTTAATAAATACCTTGGAGAGTTGATGGTTTCTGATTGGTCGAGACTCGATCACGTGGCCGGGCATTAACGGTGATAATGGACCGGCTTCAAAGATCAAGCGAATAAATGGCCCCTGAACCAGCATTGATCCAGCCCTGTTCAGCCCCATGCAACAGTCCTGCGGTAGCTTGTAACAATAGAGCACTGCACATGCGCTCAACCCCCATCGCGTGAGACTGACGCGCCTGTACGCAACACAGTTGCTAGGGATGCATGCGTGCGCGCGCGTAAGGAAGTTTTGAAACGACATCGTACAGCAGTGCAGTAAATACTGAGGATGTTTACGACGAAAGCATAGATCTACCATTTATTTTCTTTGAACACTTCACCCACCGACATATTTACCTTTCCTAAACCAAGCATCTTTGTAATTCCGGACACAAGGAATGTGTAAACGAGATTTCAGCTTCCTCCATCAGGTAAAGATATGAAAACATTGTTGAAATTTGTTTCGCTATGGCAGCAGTTTCTGTTGAGTTTACGTCGTTATAGCTGTTAGGCTAAAATATTGCCCATGAACATGAACACAAAAAAGTCTGAAAACATCGCGAAGAAAGTCACAAAATTGGAGCACCTTGTCTCGGTCCATTAACAGCGGTCACCCCCACACCCGGTCATTATCACGCAGTGAAGACCGGCTCCTCACACTGTTATTCCCTTAGTACATGTATTATTTTTTTATTATTATCAATAGCAACTGCAGAGGACTACAAACTTCTGGAAGACATGAACAGGCTAACATCTAAGAAGTATGAGGACATGAAGCAAATGGCTACATGTATTGCCCAGGATATGAAGACCTTGGATGAGAAATGTAAGGATACGTACATGAACATCATGTAATAAAACCTTAGTGTTTACTATTCCTTACTGTATGTGTTGTTTGCCAGTTTGCAATAGCGTTTTATACTGGTACTTTTCATTAATGAAGCTTTTCTCTGTCCAAACCAGTCTGTCTTCCTTATGTGTTCCTTCGAGACATTTGCTCATTCAAGACCTTTGAAGATTGTTGACTGCTGTGATGTGGGATATGACGTTTGAAACACCCGAGGGACGCATAGCACCCTTAGCTTCGTATCAGGTGCTATGCAACCCTCGGGTGTTCAAAACATCGTATCCCACATCACAGCAGTCAACAATTGTTAACCCTTTCAGTACCACATTGTTTATTGACTTGGCTCTCCTCAGGACCAAATTGTTTGCTTAGTCATGCGGAAATCACTACAGCGTGAACAAAATGACCACAAGTCCCAAACTCACTTTTTCCAACCCAGATTTTCACTGCCAAGGAGTGATTTAAATCATAGGTGTTGCGTGTAAAGTTTGTTCCTCGAACCTTACTCTTTATGTGATGTAAAAATGAAGTCCATATGTGTAAATATACCAAAGTTATGCCTGTTTGTTCATCTGGTTCCATTTATCAAACTGCAAGCCATTTCACCACATGACCGAATAACACTCCATACCTCAAATTGTGCGTGGATACTTCTAAAGCACTTTTCTCATTTTTTTGTAATGGCAACACTATGAATAAACTACACCGTTAGAACGATCCAAAAACACTCTTTCAGCTGGTATATGGTTGATGTATCGGCGGCCAAACATATCAACATGCCGCCTTTCTGAAAAGTAGTGAATATATCTGTGTTGAGGGCGTTCTGCGTGTGGTTTCCTGGTCGACTAAAGTCGCCCATGGGAACCAGCAGGGGGGTTCCTCTTGTCGACAAAAGTCGCCCATGGTAAGGAAAGGGTTAAAGGTAACCCGGCTAATTCACAAGTGGCAGTCAGTAGTCAGTCAGTCAGTCGGATAGGTCTAATTCACATGCAGTAGTCAGTCAGTGAGAGACTTAAGCAAGTCTAATTTACAACAGGGGTGTGAAGTCTCAGCTTTAAAGCTGATTTCAGCTTTTTTTTGTTTTGGATTTCAGCTTTTTTTCCCTCACTTGCTGTGTACAAAACTATAGGAGATTTCCAAAGTTCAGCTTTTTTGCACCTTTTTCAGCTGTTTTCAGCTATTTTTATCAGTGGTCACTCACACCCCTGTTACAAGTGATGTCAGTCACAGAGGCGCAAGCAAGGGGGGGGGGGAGAGGGCCTCGGGGGCTTGAGCCCCCCACCCACGAAGAAGTTGTCAATGGTTTTTGTTTTGTTTTGTTTGTTTTGTATTTTTTTTTTTAGTCCCACGATTTGACCTTGGTGATATGTATGTGGCCATTTTCGAGTAGTATAATAGGGGGTAAGTGGTGCCACCAACGTCAAAATAGTTTGGACCAAAAAGTTGTGGGCCCCCCCCCCCCCCATACCAAATCCTGGGTGCGCCATGCCAGTCACTGAGTCACAGAGAAGATTCTAGCCTGGCCCCTCTGGTACCAGCAAACGAGAGTTTGACAGTTTTATGTAGAAATTGGATTCTGCTGAATTATTGACCACTTTTGTATAAATTATCCTCTTACAGACAAGAACTTGGAACCTTACTTGGCTCAGGTGGATCAAATTGAAGAAAGCGTCCTCAGTCTCGAGCAGGCTGCGCTCAGATTGGATGCATATGCCAGAAGACTAGGTAAAGTCTATGGTCTGAATAATGTTCTGAATTACAACAACATTGCAGGCAGTATTTTGATTCGATGTAAATGGGAGGAGACTTGGTAAAGTCTGTGGTTAGAAGTTCATTCTCCGGTAAATATCTGTCCGTCTTTTGTGTACAGCTAGAACAGTCACCAAGTTTTATGATTAAAGTCTAGCTTGGTGAGGGTTATTCATAACTATTTTCCGTCATTTAAAACACAAAGCTACATCATTCCAAAAGATTCATCAATATAGATCAGACATTAATTCAAGGTTTAAAAAAATGCATGAGATCTGAGTTGAGGTATATGTGCTGAACATAGATAAAGGATTTTGCCTTAAAGGGAAAATACAACAATTGCAAACTTGAAGTGAATATGCCAGTCTAAAACATCCTGTAAAATCTTGGCATCTGGTGTGCTGTCATTTTCAAGAAAAGTGATATCTTTGTATCAATGCTGGTCGGCCATTTCATCTTAAGTGGGGTCAGGAAAACAGACAACAGAAACATGATTGATTTTTTATGGTTTTTCCAGCATCTACGAACACAAAACTTCAAACAAGTCAGTGTAACAATATTTGCTATAAAATACTAACCCCCATATCCATCCATTTCTGAAAATTACAGCAACAGCAAATATTCTCTTTAACCTTTGATGGGGGCCTCTACAGTACATGCAAGCATAGTGTGATACCCAATGGGTAATAGGGGATGTGCAAAATCACATTAAAATTGGATGATTCAGGATTGTTAGGGCAACTGTAACTCAGAAAGTTGTAATTAATCCCCATTGTTACAATTGTGCAGGTAGAATATAAACTATAACTCAGACCCATGGCTTGATCAAGACGCCTGTTTGGTTTGAAACATTGCTATAAGCAGTGGCAGTGATTTCATTATCAACATTGAGGGAGGGGGATGGGGAGCCACCAGCTTGGAAAATTTGAAAGGGGGTTGGGGGAGGTCGGATAATTGACCTACTTAATACTCTAGGGGGCGCTGTTTGACCTGAATGTACTTCAGTACACATTCCTCTGAGTAAGTACTGTTGAATTTACGTAAAATGGATGCTGGAAGAGAAGTATTATAGAGCCATTACACTGGGGGAGAAAAATTATGAACACTGGTTAACTTTCTAGAAATTATGCACTGGGAATATCATTTTGTGTGTGTGGGGAGGGGGGTTGCCATTGGTGTCACCACCAATACTCTTGGGGGAACATCCCCCCCTCCCCCCCCCCCCCACTCTCTCCCCCGCCCCCTCCCCCTCACTCTCCCCTCCCCAAACCCCACAATCTGTGTAGCTACAATAAAGAACTCCAGCTCTCCAACGATGTAGTGGTTGGATGTTACTGTCACCACGAAATAAACTCCATATTAGGCCCCCCCAAAAAAATATTCGGTCTCTGGTCAGACCAAAGTTCCGGAATTGACGCGGCCACGCGGATTTTTTTTTTTTTTTTGCTTTTTTCTTTTTTTTCTTCAAGCTTGGATTGTACAGACAAGGTGGGTACTATTTTGCTTTTTGGTGTCCTCATGTACATTGGTGTCCTCCATAATTTGCCTTGGTGCTTTCGATCATTTGCCTTGGTGCAATTTCCCATTCCTTGGTGCTCTTTGGTAAAAAAAATTGAGGAGGTGTGGAAATAGAGGGCGCTGTTGGAGCTACCGCCGAACATTTTGAAAAAAAAAAAGATCGACGCGCATGCTTAAAATCGACGCGCGCGCTGACCAGAGACCAACTTATTTTTTTTTTTGGCCTTATATGGGCCACAGTGTTTTAAATAAGTAATTCAATGTCTTTTTTTCCTTCACAGAAGCTAAATTCAAACACCTAGAGAAGAGGTGAGACGGACAGGAAGAGCTTTGCCACGGATATCTACCACATTGTCCATGGACAGGAACACCACATGTCAACCTTGCCTACTCATCAGACCTAGAAAACAACTCTTACCAATTCCTGATAAAAATCATATACCTAGGAATATAATTCCTTTTACAAATTGTTCTGATATTTTGCTTACAAAAAAATGGATTTATCTTGTGGACAATAAAATAATATTGAAGAAAATATTGTACTATATTGTAGGAACTGCTGTATTGAACAAATGTAAACCTGCAGATCCCATCCAAATGAATTTATGTACATAATTCGATTGCAGCTAGAACAGTTACAGGTATTTGCCCAATTTGTAATTATTTGTGCATAAAAGATAGAGCTACTTGTTCAGTGTCTCCCGTATTGGGCCAAGTAAAAAAATAAAGAAGTTTATGGTACCTGCCTGCTTCCTTGTTTGTAAATCAATAATTTGCGATATATTTAGATTTTTATGTTCTTCCAGCAAAATTGTAGCTATGTATGCAAGTTCAGATTTTTTTTTATACTGTTTTAGGTGTTATAATTCATTTAGCCCCAAAATATTAGGAAAGAGTCAAGAAAATGGAAGAATTCATCTTGGAATATCAGCTATCTTGAAAGAAAAAAAAGGGCCGCCTCCCATTTTTTTAAAGCCCGGATGAGAAACTATACATTTTTTTACTTGGCCTTGCTACAAACGGCTACAAGTGAATAATACATGTACATGTATATCATAACAGTTGAACAATGAAGATAGCTGGAAATGCACATGTAATAGGCATGGTTCTTCCCAGACTGAAGTGATGGAGATGTCTGAAATTGATAGTCAGTCAATCAGCCTCAGTCAGTCAATCAGTCGGGTAGAAAGAAGACCATGGACTATATGGTACCTGTTTTTGGGAATGCTGATTCAGATTTATTTCTAGACCCGGCCGGCTGGGTAAATTTGAATTTTATCGTTATTAAAGGAAACATGCAGTAGGATGTTTATGATTTAAATACATATTAAAGGGAATATACAACATTTGCAAACATCGAAAAATAAAACTACCAAGTTTTTACGAAATACCTTGCTAGGATGTTGGTAAATGACAGCATCCTGTAAAATAATGGCACCTAGTGCGAAGACAGTCATTTTCAAGAAAATGGTATTTTTGTATACATTTCCAACGGTGGTCGGCCGACCACCGTTGGAAAAACCTAACTATTTTTCAACTACTGCTTCAACTTTACACTTTTTTCGGTCCAAATTTTGTTTGCTATTGGTTACATGTTCATGAACGGGTGCTGGCCAGCTAGACTGGTTCCCTTACCTTACAATTTTCCGGCATCTATAAATTGATCCATTTTATCTTTAGTGGAGTCAAGGAACCAGACTACTTGAACTTTTTTGTTTTTCTTGGTTTTTCCAGCATTTTCGAACACAAAACTTCAAACATGTCAGTGTAACAATATTTGATCTATTATACTAACCCCTCAAATAGTTCATTTCTGAAAATTACAGCAAAAGCCAATGATGTACATTCCCTTTAAAACATTTTTCTTGTCATGTAAGAGTTGTAACTATGACTTTCCACCTCCTTTGTAGCAGTAAAAGGGAGAAATTTCAACATTGGAGTTTTTATGCTAATGAAATTTCCATATTCATGAGCCAAAGCGTGATAGCTTTGTGTACAAAATTATATCAAACTTTTCCTCATTTTCTTGGAGTTCATTCAACTTTTTACTTGTTTGTCATGTTAAACAGCTTGCTTGGACAATAGTAGTGGCCAATATTTCTTCAAAACTTTTTTGTGGGTAATTTTGAAGGACTAATTTTTGTACTGTTCATATGCACTTTTGACAAGGAGTACCTTGTGTGACAAAAGCAAAATAGCGCCCTCTTACATGTATTGATGAAAGGATTTGCTAATAATTGAAAAATCACCACTTGTCACTTCCAATGATCTTGTATGTATTGTTGCAAACACATAGTAATCTGCATGCAAACAAGATGAGCTGAATTTCCACTGCATGTTTCCTTTAAGTCCATCCAGGCCCACCAGATGATTTGATAAAAAAAGTTAAATTGAGCAAGCTTGAACACCATCGACCAGTGGGTACTTGGCAATTTTTGTACAAGTTACATTAACTTACAAACTAAAATACATGTAAATTAGTTGTTTGAATTGTAAATAAATCAGTACAAATATGTTATGAATAAAACAAATAATGGTGTAAAAGAATATATGCACTCATTTCGAAGTGTTTTTTTATTCCAACATCTTAATAAAAATATAAACGCCTTGAGGAAATCAGATCCCTATCTGCAACTGTTGTCATTGTGATATGCGCATTAAAAAATGGCGTGAGTAGTTTGTGTCCATTCTCTGTGTGCGTGATAACACCTGCAGTACCTTTATCCTGTATCACTGTCATATCATCACCTGTGTACCTCTCTGAGCTAGCTGGGTGGGCAGCTTAACATTATGCATTCAATCTTGATTTGACCAATCAACATCTTGTGCGAAAGGTCAATTATGAATATATGAATAGATATAACCGGCATTTAATTCCGACACAAAATAACCGCGCCGGTCACGTCGATCCACCGTACCGTACCGCCGGCCACCGTACGTGTACGCACAGCGAAACTCTGCTGTAAAGACGGTAAGAAAACCTCTCGTATTTCCTCTTTTATCTCATCAGTGATTCTAGTAATAACGGAGATTTAGTGAGAAGGATATTTATAGAGTATTTTAGCTTCAGTAAATCTTAGGTTACCTCTTCCAAAAAGGTGAGAAAATCGAAGAAGAAATGTTCAAGAATGACGTCCATGTACATGTAGTTTGCAGGTCGGCTACGCGAACATGGCGTACGGTACGGGGGACTACTGTCCGGTGACCTTCATGTTTATTTTAGCCACGTTGACCCAGTTTACGTGACCCACTATGAAATTTATAAACTATTTTGTTTGCCTTGGACAGCGAATAATATTAATGATTATAACACTGGCCAAATAACATGAAAGGATATCGGTGATCATAGATATTTTCTTCATTAAAAATATGTTTTGTTAGCTTCGCGTGGCGTGCCGTTGTTGCGTGTGTCGGATCGCGTAGGCCTACGTGCGTTTTTCCAACCAACGCATGGCCGCCGCCGAGGCGGCCGGCGCGGCGGGTCAACTGGTGAAGGACAAATCTCTTCGATTTCGAATATGAATCCAGTTTGACTTTGAGCATTGTTTGATTTGATTTATGTATTGAGAGGTGGAAAGCTTCCCATATCTGGCCATCACTTTTCATTTCTAACTCTTTTCTCAGTTAGTAGTACTAGTAGGCCTAAATACAGTCGTTTTTCTAGTCGATGCTAGTTCTGGATAGCAAACATCATTCAGGCTGCTTTCGGCTCAACTACTCCACGAATTCAAGTGACACTGGTTTAAAAGTTTACCTTGAGTGATGGAGAGACTACAAAATAATTGCCCAAATTTCAGCTCTCTTTATTGTGACTTTACGATGTCAAAAGTACCGATGCCGCTTTTCCTAGTTCCGGATCGGTTCAATCAGTTCCGAATCGATTAAAAACTGATTCGTGCGGAAAAAAAAATCAAGCGAGAAAATAAATTTTTCAGCCAGAACCACCCCAAATCAAGCACATTTTCTGATAAAGTATTATTTAGTTTTCCAAAAATGTTCATTCAAGAGAATTCCAGCAAATTTTCAAAAGAGAATTAACGTAAATAATTTTGAAACTTTTGTCTGCAGCGCAACGGCATGAACTCGCGCACGGACCGAAAACCTTGCACACAGCACAGAATACGTCACACAAAATTGATTAACGAGCGTGTAGTTGGGTCGTAAGTGCACGCGCGATCCTGAACTAGGCAAAAGCATACGGTCATTCGTTGGCGAATTTTCAAATATTAGAGACGCTACAAATTATTTTGATTGAACTCACATTCGATGGAAGACTTTATACGACTGTAGTGAATGAAAAAAAATATTCGAAACCACACGGTGCGAGAGAAATACCGAGGAGAACATTTATCATCAATTCGCAGCTCCCATGATTTTCTACAAACGGTCCAAACATGTCAAAGTGCGAGTGGGAAATCAGGCCAAAATTCCTTTTCTAAAAGTTTTATCGAAAAGATGTGTGTATCAGGAAGCTTACAGTTTCCTTTTCAAAATGCACTTCGTCAGAATTTTTTTTATTGGAGATTAGTCCAAAAGAGGTAGGTTTTTATTTGAAGTGATCCGGAACTAGGAAAAATCCAGAACTAGGAAAACGACTGTACCTCAAGATTTCTCGTGCTAAATTTGACTTTTTAGGACATATTGAAGGGGAAAATCAGTGACGGCCAGATACATGTATGGGTTCTTTCCCAAACCATCTTGATTTTTTTTTTTTTTAAGTATTTACGGTTATGCTAGAGTTAGGCCCTATGGGAATTCCCAAAATATGCAACATTAGGCCAACAAAAAAAGTCTCCGGTTTCTGGTATGGAGCTTGCCCAAAAAGTGGTGCGGCGACGCGGCTTTTTTTTTTTTTTTACGTGGTTTTTTGCTTCCAATGTGTGCTGATGACTGCAAATGGTGCCCGACTAAACTTAGTGTAAATATATGGGAGTCAAGAGAGTTTACATAAAGCTTATTCTCGACCATAACCCAATCTAAAAACACGTTTTAATTGTGCAGCAGCAGGATTTCAGTCAAACCAGTGAGTTTGGCGATTTTGAGACATCATCTTTCATTGAAAAAAAACCTTTTTCATTTTGCCGACGCGCATGGCTACGGCGACGCGTGCACATACAAGAAACCGGAGACTTTTTTTTTTTGGCCTTAAGTTGCTGATCTTGGAAATCCCAAAATGCGCAAGATGATATCCCCCATTATGATTAAATCTTAGTCATTCTTTTAGTTTCACAATACTGTATGAATCTGTGATAAGAACATAGAAACAAGCATTTTTAATTCATAGCACTCCTATCTTATAAACATCACTTAGAATTGAGAAAAGATTAAAGGTTGTTTTATTTGCTTTGAAATTCCCCAAATTCCCGATATTCCAGGTCCCTACAAAATTCCCGGAAACTTTCAGGACCCGTCAAAATTCCCGGAAACTTTAAACAAAATTTTAAACCCCTTTGCAAATGGATCCCATTTCTATAAGGGAATGAAATTATGAAAATCCACTTTTTTATCCAACAGTCATTGTGTACGTGCATACAGGACAGGGTTTTAATTTTTGAGGACAATTGACGATAAAGATGACAAAACGCAGGACACAAATGAAGATGGTTGGCACTGAGACGCACCATGAATGGACAAAACCGCACTGATTTGCAAAAAACAAGGATCATGTTCTACTTAAAGATACTTTCAAAATGACAAAAACAGTAGGTCATTTAAGTTTAAAAGAAGACTGATTAAAGTTATTTTGGAATGCTTACATGTATATATGTACATGTAAAACACTCTAAGGACTAAATTGAAAGAGGGGCCCTACCTGTAGTTGACATGTAACAACACAATAGCCGAAATAATTCCCCTTGGACTGTGTATGAGTCTGGATAAACAGCATTCTGGAATTGATAAACATTTCTAGTTCAGTACAAAAAAAACAATGTACATGTAATATTGTCACCACGCGCTCACAGAATGTACGCAATAATAAGGGAATAAATGTGTGATCCGGAGGTTTTTATCACTCTGTTTAAGACCACTTAGAGTCTGGGTGCTGATAATTACCTGAGCCGGAGGCGAGGGTAATTATCAGCACCCAGACTCTAAGTGGTCTTAAACAGAGTGATAAATACCGACGGAGCACATATATATTTATTCCCATTCATAAATACCTTTTCGGTAAAAGAAAATCATATAATTCGTTCAAAACATCCGATTTTGTTCAACAAATTCACTTTATGTTTTTTGAAACATCCCTTTTGCAAAATAATGGAGTGTTCAGCTGGCGAGTAAGATGTAAACAACCCTTTTATGGAGATTGACGCGCGCGTATCATGTTCTGCGCGATGTCCCGCAGAACGCACGTGGCGCGTTGCGTTTTGAATTTAGAACTATAAAATTCTGACTCCCTGGTAGTGTTGCGCATGCCTACGGGAGGATTGTGAACGTTCAACCAATGAAACGATAAGAGGCACTGGATTTTTAGGAGTCCACATTTTATTGTGACACTGGAAAAGTGTTTAAGACCAGCTAGCCATGTCTTTATCATCCGTTTAATACCGGCCACGTGACGGGCTCTCGACCAATAGGAATGTGTAAACTGTCTTAGGTATTTATGAATTACACTTAAATTCTCACGTGTGCAACATTCTTTTCTGTGTAGTTGTTGTTCATAAGTTAAAGGTCTCTCTCAAATGATGTCACTTTCTACGGATTGCAACGTACACATATAGGCATTTTGGGCATCAAATTTTTGAGACGCGCATTGGCTGTGCTAACAAATTTTGAGCAATGCGCAGGTGTGTAACATGCAGTTGTAATTGTTCCTACGAAGATGGCGTCCTGTGCGAGAGATCTATATTCATGGTAAAATTAATGCTGTATTTATATTTATAAGCCTCTGCACTGACATGACTGATGACTTCACACTTTGTTTACTTGTGTGCTTTTCTATGGGGATACGAAACCGTCGTCCCCACCGGGCTCCCATAAAAAAGCACAAGCGTAAACAAAGGCTTATTCAGCAGGCATGCAAGTTTTTCTCGGATCGTCTGATTTCCCTGTTTTTCAATTCACACTTATGCCATTAAAATTTGAATTCACTTGAACAGCTAACATGGCTAATATACATGTACATGTGGGAACTTCCTCTTCCTTTTTTACTTCCCAGTGCATACCTGATTGGTAAACATTTGAATGAACAGTAATTTGCAATATTCTCAGTAACTTTGCTGTCGCAAAAAGAGATTTATTAAATTCTGCAACAAGGAATCTAGGCTTGAAAATATTTTTAAACCACGTTTCTCCTACATGTCTTAATTCAGAGAGATTTAATCAGGATAACATGCAGTTTTGTAACCTCTGTGTTAGATTATACCAACGCTTAAATTTAGTTCAGTTGTTCAACATGTTCATAGTGTGACATGTACATGTACATGTACATGTGCGGAGATATTGGTTTTCTCATCGGTTGATGAAACACAACCTGAACTTTTGCATTTCATTTTTCCAAGCAAGCAAATATTCAAAACCTACATGTATTTGTTCTAGTACAATACACTGTAGTTGACCTCTCTGCATGGATCCCATAGTTGTACTAAGTTTGTGCACAGGTTTTCTTTTCAATGGGACCTTCAATGTGACGCTTTGTTGAATCTTTTCAGTCCAGCTTTATTGTCTGTTTTGGGTCAGGTCTTGCTGAGCTGCCATGGCTGACGGTTGTGAAGATGTCCTGGTAGAGGTGCAGCGTAAGGTGGTCTGCATCCAAGATGCTATAGCCAGCATCGCAGACAAGCAGCAGCAGCTTAACAACAGCGCCCTCGGGGTAAGTCTTCAAATCTGCATCACCAGCTTCAATACTTAATATCATCAAACTTTCTGATCAGAAATGCAAAACCTTGTTTTACAAGATTTTGCTGGTGCAAGCTAGATTGTAGAGCCTAGATACATGATTGATGGCCTTATTGAATTCATCACCGTACAGCTGAATATATTTCATTGTCAAGATATGTGCCTTGATAATTTGTTTTATTCACTGTAATGGAAGTTATTGGTTCAATCCTGCTCGGATGTTGACTTGAATGTTGATTTTAAAGTAAACCTCATCACTTCCTTGTGTGGTGTACTTAAAAAAATCAAGAAAGACGGTTAATAAAAAAAAAAGATGTTCATGCATTGAACATACAAACATGTACATAGGTTCTTTTGAAGTCCAGACTACAGACTTGTTCAGAAAAAAAGTTATGTTCAGATAAACCCAGACATCAACTCTGTTTGCCCAAATTCATGTATAAACTGATAAATAGTTTTTTTTATTATGGATAAACAGAATAGCCTTGACAACTTCAAAGAATCGTATTGTGCTTTCCTGCTACGTTCCGGTGTACATGTACATGTACATGTACCTTGCAAATGCCAAAGGCATTGATACTGTTCACTGAGGCATTCACTCTTCAACGATTACTTTGAATTTATTGGTGATTATTGAATTTGAACTCAGGTTAAGGGTGTGACTTCGCATTCAATTTTGTAAACGTTTAGCAATATGTTACTTATTGTTCAAATGTTTAAACATTTAGCCATGTTTAAACTTAAATTTGACAAAGGCTGATGCCTGCCATTGTTGTCTGCAGGCCGACGTGAGTGACATGGAAAATCAACAATGATTGACCTAATAAAAAGCGGGCAGTCACTGAAAAAGTAAAAACTTAACTACTGTACGTGTACCCGAATGTAATCAATGAAAAGGTGACACAGGCATAAAAGACTTCTGTTCAGGGAATCATTCTAGTGAATGAAGGCACCATTGTTGGTTCCAAGCCAAGTTTTGATTTTTCTGCAAATGTCAGATACATGTAATTAGGCCTAATACTTTTATAGCTTTGCTTGGCATGCTTGATATGTAAGTTGATCAAACCTTAAGAAATGCTCAATAGTCAATAGATGTACATTTGTATGCGAGTCAACAACAAAGAGTTTGTTTACAACACCACGTACAGGTCTGTAGTGTGCCCCTGTTTGAAATGCAGATATTGGCCACCACGAACCTGGCACACCCACTTAACTCTGTTTCTGAAATAACTACAAACGCTGTCCTTCAAATATTGATAGCCTCAGAAATGTGCTTCACTTGTTGTTTACAGTATTACCAACTTATGTAAGAATGGTTGCGTGTTTTGAAAAAAATCCAGTCCTCACAATATAACATGTATAACAAAGTGTATTCCTGCATTCAAAATCAAAGGAGGTTTTTGTGGGGACAGTACTTGGATGCATTAGAGATTACCGAGGTCTTTCCAACAACGTAATGCTTTGACAGCAACATCCCATCAGTTTCATTTCGCTGAAAAGATTTTGCCTTTGAAGGATGATATATAAAATATAAAATGACAACCATTTTGTAATCCTTCTCAGTTCTGATTGGCGAATTCTAAACCAGCAGCCAAGCCAAGATTCTCACTGCAAACCCCTTGTATGTCACAAGGGGTCTTTTCTTGTTTAATCCTCACTACAGAAAAAGACCTTCTGAGCCCCTCTGTTCAAAGAACATTGCTAAATTTCTCTAAATATTGCTCTTTTCGTTCAGGCCAAGAGTGACATCCATGCCGCCCTTTCACGCCAGCTGGAAGCTCTGCGTAACCGTGAAGTCTGGCTCCTAGACCAAGTGGATGTGATTCTACGCATTCAGGATCAACTCTTACAACAGCACCTGGTTAGTCTGATGCACGAGCTAGGCAGTCTGCAGCGCCTCCTAGAGTTAGCACAGCGACAGGACAACGACGGAGAAGCACTGAATGAAGAACTGGCAGTTGCCTTGTCAAGGTGAGGTTATTTCCTTATTAACCTCGACCCTCTTCATGAGTTTCAGTTACATCCAGTTTTGTACTATCAGTTACAAATGGCTTGAATAGTAGAGAGTTAACCAGAGACCCTCGTGAGAATCGATTACATTCGTTCCATAAAGTTGAACCATGTTTGCACTCAGGTAAGCAGGCATTCAATGCTCCTTTGTGCTACATGTAAAGGTTACCGAAATCTGCATGTTGCACGGCATTAAGATTGTGAGTCATGTGGGCAAGCCACCTCAAAAAGACTTCTTCTATAAAAAGACTGCAACTTTGTGTTGAATTTGCCTGATCTAAGATCCTACTCAATTCAGCAAAGTTACGATCGACAAAGCGCCCAAAAAACTGTGTCATACAACTATGCCATAACAGGCTTTTATTCGTCATCAAGGTTATACCGGTATGTGGATTAGTCTAAGGCTTATCTAACACAATAGCTTGTGCGGCTTGTATGGATTGGAACACAAAGATAATTCAGCGTCCTTGAGGCCCAGAGTAAAGCCCTAGTGGTTGGATTCACAGATAATGAAAAAAAGTAATCCAATAGATAATCAGAGCATTTGCATGAGTGGTCAGCTGCCATAATTCCTGTTGACCTCGCGCGTTGGCCTATTTATAAGGGTTGGGGTCAAAGGAAAGCAGTTGATTAAAACTAGCAACATTTGCAAACAACAAAAACAAAACTACCAAATTATTATGAAATACCCTTACTGGACTTTTAGTGAAAGACAGTCTAAAGCATCCTGTAAAATCATGGCACCTGGTGTGCTGACATTTTCAAGAAAAATGGTATTTTTCAATGTATCGATTTCTTATGCTGGTTGGCCGACGAACCAGCATTGGAAAAAACTGGCTTTCTTCAAACATGGCCCACTGCTCCAAATTTATCATATTTAGTCAGTCTGCATTTGGTCTGTGAACGGGTACAAGCCAGCTAGACTGATTCCCTGACCTTACAATTCCCTGACGTCTATAAATTGCTCCATTTCATCTTAAGTGGGGTCAGGGCACCAGACTACAAGAACACAATTCTTTTTCTTGGGTTTTCCAGCATCTTCGAACCCAAAACGTCAAACAAGTCAGTGTAACAAAATTTGCTGTAAAATACTAAACCCCCAAATCCATCCATTTCTGAAAATTACAGCAAAAGCAAATGTTGTATATTCCCTTTCAAATTACGAGTGTGGCTAACCAGTACATATATTCCAGTTCTAATGTAGTACATGTTGTACCTGCTGGAAATGGCAAGATCATACATTGACTCAAACGCCATAGGACATCACTTTAAATCTGTCAAATTAATCATGTATTCCCTGTTTAAATTGTGAAGTTTGTCAGATTTTTACTTCTCCTACATGTCCTAATGATTCAATTCGTGTACACTACCACTACTACTCTGTGCCCTATTAACCCAAGGTGAAATTTTGCCCTAATAAATCGAATTGCTTTATTATGTGGTTGACATTTTAGTAGACCTGTAAGAAAATTCTTAGCCACTGTGAAAGAGAAACACATGGATTGAAACCATTTGTTTTATATTGTTCATGTTTAGACTGGACCTACTGAATCTACAACCACTGGAGGACACCTCTCTCAGCTTCAAGGCAGACATGGCCAGCCTGAGAAGGGCTATCCATGACTTTGGAGAGATTGATGCCAAGCGCCCACGCTGGACCCATGACTTGGATGTGGGCATGGTGAAAAGGGAACATGAGGTAACCAAACTGAAGATTAAGAAATGAATGCTGGATGCATTCAAAATCCTAACCCCCTTCAATCCTCCAAAATCTACCAGGTGGCTGTGGAGGAGTTTGGAGGATTGAGGCTGAATGGCCAAACAGTGTAGATTGATTTTGGAGGATACATAACTTTTATACTGGATACCATCCGAACTGCTTCTTGATATTATTCGCTCTGCCTTATTTGATGTACAGGGTGTCCCCCCAAAAAATGCTCCACTTTCCTTTTTTTACAAATTCAAGCAAACCTGAATGCATAAATGTTCTTATTATGCATGGTAAGAATGCTATGTGTCTTGGTTGTTATCTACCAACAAAATTGGATCATACTATCCATCCACTAGGGACAAAAATGTTTAAATATGAACTCGCCGCCATTTGCCAACTGCGCTGGGGACTCAAATCACCAATTTTAAAATGTCGATTTTTGTCAAGTGTGCTTTTCAAAAATTCTACTTGGTATCTATTATGAAAGACCAGTCATCAGTTGTTGTCAAGCAAACAAGAGAAAACCAACCAACCATGGCATTGTCCATTTATTGGACTTTGACTAAAAATACCTATTTGTAAATCAACCACACGTAACAATTGTTCACCTATATGTATGGCTTATTGTTCACAATTGTTACGTGTGGTTGATTTTTTGGGACACCCTGTATTAACAGTGATTGTTGACAGAATTTGAAGGATTGAGGCAATGGTCATCTTCCACATCATCAAATTCAAAAGATAAAATGATTTTTGGAGGATTGAGGCATGTATTCAATTTTTACATGGTGGCAGGATTGAGGATATGATGGTTCTTCAGTTCTTAGCCAAAAGGGTCTAGGCGGTTGGGGTTAATGTCAGCAGAAATGCTTGTTGCCACACACTGCCAGACGATATTGCTTAGAGCAAGTTCATTGCTATTATTGAGTTTGCCAAATAATAGCAAACGTGTGAATTTCTCATTTCAAATGCTAGTCAATATGTCATCATGAAGCTCCTGCCCTGAATACATCCTGTGCATTATGATGCAAGGGATATGGGTAACCAGCAATGTCATGAATGTGAACAACCTTTGTAGGATTGTACCTATAGGATTTGCCTGAATAGTTGACTAGGCCAGTCAGAGGGTTAAGTGTGGGTTTGAAGCAAGTTGGACAGATTTTTTTGCTGCTGAAAATAGTTCTTACATGTAGCTGCCAGCAAGTGCAACATGACCTCTGACCCCCACAGTTATGTCAATATGGTGGCCTACGTGCAATTTATATAATGCAAAGATTATTTGTGGCCAAATGCAAATACTCAATAAGCATTGTTATGGCTAACAATGCAACCAGTATGTCATTGTACCCTCTTGTTGATCTAAGGACGTTTACAATCAGCATTTCTGCCAGAGCTGCTATTTTTGTTGGTTTTTATCTTTTTCAACTTGAGGTCCAAAGAGTATTAATCTGCACACTTTGCAGTGGCATGATCATATTTAAAGGGAAAATACAACATTTGCAAACATCAAAAAATAAAACTACCAAATCATTGTGAAATACCTTGCTGGACTGTTAGTGAATGACAGTGTAAAGCATCCTGTAAAATCATGGCACCTGGAATACTGTCATTTTCAAGAAAAGTGGTATTTTTGTATCAATTTCCAACGCTGGTCGGCTGACTAGCGTTGGAAAAAAACCGGCTTTTTTTCAAATACGGCCCCAATTGACCATCGCACTTGTTTGCAATCGATTACACACCTAAGAACAGGTACAAGCCAGCTAGACTGGTTCCCTGACCTTACAATTCCCCAATGTATGTAATCTGCTCTGTTTCTTCTTAAATGGAGTCAGGGAACCAGACTACAGGAAAATGATTGTTTTTCTTGGTTTTTAAAGCATTTTCGAACCCAAAACCTCAAAAAAAGTCAGTGTAACTATATTTGCTATATATTTCCAACCCCCCAATTCCATCCATTTCTGAAAACTACAGCAAAAGCAAATGATGTATATTCCCTTTAAAGCAATCGTAATGCAGAGATGTACATGTGCATGTCTGTACAATTCACATTTGGTTTTTGGACAAACTGTTAAGATTGAACCGTGGTATTGCAAACTGTACTTGGCAACTTTCCAATGGTTTAAAATAGCCTTGATATCCTGTCCTAAAATAAACCACTTTGTTAAAATTAGACAGGGTTGTGTAAGTAAAGCCAAAAATAAATGTAATTGTCAGTAAAAGGTCCATATTTGGCCTGTGTGCTGACATTATCTAAATAAGGAAATATTTTATTTGACAAACAAACAGGCTATGCTAAATGGGGAAAGAGTTCACCGATGAGCTCAAACTATTGAATATTGGTGATTGTTATTCATGACCTTTACCATAGGTTAGTGTGGGAGTTTCAGAAAGAAAACAGAAAAATGCGTTTGAGACTTCATTTTTTTAAAAACAAGAGCTGTAGCCAAGAGTCTGTGGGTTATTTTGGAGTGGAGTTTTTTTTTTCCTGTTGTCCTTTCAGTTGTTGAAGGGATGATTTTTTTGTCTGTCCAATGAAAATCTTTAGACTCTAAATCAATTTGCATATTCAGATTCACAATTTTAGTATGTCCTTTTTCTTACCTGTTTCAATAGTTCTCAACCTACCAGTTGTCTTACGACCCTGCTGATTGGCTTGCAAAGAACACCCCCTCTGTTTCCACCAATTATGATGAAGGTACTTTTTCATTATTACTCGTAATATACGGAGACGTCTATTTTGTCAAAAACCTATCCCCCAATCACGACAAACATCATAAATGAAAATATACAGTGCACCCATACATTGCAAGTTTTAAGTTCATTCACTGAGTTTGCAGGTTTAAAATTACTTCAGAAGAACGTGGCTACAACGAACATCCCTTTTCAAATCTAATTTGTTTGTACAATGTAATTGATGCCCAAAAATTGCTGCAACATATTACCACTAACAAAACAATCTTCTGTGGATCCCAATGTGTTTGTTATGGCCAAGTTTTTGCACGGTACCATTTCTGTCTCCAACCAATTAACCTATCGTGGTAGAATCACGTCAACGCAGCTTGGAAATATTGTCCAATTACATGATGTACAAAAGGACGTGAAACACGCAAAATCAGAGACAAACAAAACTTTACGTACAAAAATCCCATAAGGTTGTCCAAGGGGCGTGGCTAACTCGCAAACCGTGATAGGTCAGTTTGCACGTACAAATGTATCCTACATTATATACATTGTGTTTATTCACTGATGAAGACATGGAACCATCTCCAGTGCTTAGGCAGTTTTGGGTGCTACAGGGAATTATAAGCAGGGCGGTACAGTGACTACATGTGTTTATTTTGTTATTATTTATTTCTGGTAACGAGACCAAGGATTCCTCAAGAGTGCCAAGGCCAGGGGTGTGAAATCTGAGCTTTAAAGCTGGTTTCAGCTTTTTTTGTTTTGGATTTCAGCTTTCCCCCCTCAATTGCTGTGTACAAAAGTATAGGAGATTTCCAAACTTCAGCTTTTTTTACACCTTTTTCAGCTGTTTTCAGCTATTTTTATCAGTGGTCACTCACACCCCTGCAAGGCACTGTAGCTCACAAGCCCACAGAAACCTGCAAAGAGATGACAATGAAGACATTACAGTTTTAGAGGTGGGAGGAAAACCCCAGAAACACATTCTGGGGAAAACCCACGGAATCAGGTAGGGACTGAAAACCCAATCCACATGTGGACCAGGGCAGGAATCGAACCCGGACCATGGAGGTGGAAGGCGAGGAAAGAACCACTGCTCCAACCTGACTCCCCTGGCTTAATCCACAAGCCATAATAATTGAGAAAAATTGTTCGTCTGCTTCTTCCCTAGATGATTTTGAGATGCTTGATGATGATGATGACCAGTCAGAGACAGACATTGATGTTATCTCCGACGCACCAGAGAACGCCCAACGCGAGGCATGGCCTTCCACTGGACCCCAGCCAAAGTTTGATTTCGTTCAAGAGATCCTGAACTCTCCGCTGAGTGATTGGCTGTTTGATAGAGACCATGTCCAGCGCCAATTCAAAATGGACATGAGCTATTACAAGTAAGTCTAAACATCAAATTAGGTTTTTCCCTTCAGCGACGTTTAAACACTGTGTACTCAGTGTGTTACCTCCCGAGTGAAAGTTGGAAAAAATCACTCGGGTGGGACTCGAACCCACGACCTCCTGCTTTCTAGTGCAGATGTCTTAACACTCGACCACCGAGCTAACGGAATCAGTTGGATGGTTCGATTTGAACCATTGCGTAAAGTTTTCTGATATCAGCTGCAGATATTATTGCCCTGTGCAACAAGGTCCCACAGACGTCTGCATCTGTTGTCAGTGTTGCCTCTCACAAGGTTAATCAAAGGGTTAATCACACTGTTATACCTCAGCTTTACATCCAGATGCATATAGGTCATCGTCAGAAGGACAGTTGTTTTCAAATGTAAGGATGTGCAGGATTTGTAAATTCGCAAAGCCAGGTGTTTTCACAGTTACACCTGTTTAATGATTAAACAAGGACATTGACAATTGGATGTAGGCTGCCATTTTAGGTCAAGATACAATTCATCATATTTTAGTTCACTAGTACACTATTGTTGATATCGCATGTGTAAACACTACTCTATATTAAACATTTTCTTATTGATCATGTTGGACTGTTTTACCCAACAGGGAAGTGTCTCAAGACATCAAATCCTGGCTGACCGATTATGAGCAGAAGATGGAAGGAGAGGAGAGCCAGGGTTACTCCGAGGAGGATGTTGTGTCTTATAACAAGCCAGCATGTGCTTGTGTTGCTTCAGAGCAAGAGCCACAGGTATGAGCAGTCCATGACAATATGAACCACAAACCTTTCATGGCTTCGCTTACCAAAAGCAAAGAATCCCCACTAAGTGCTGCAGAAAATTCTGAGCTAAGGGAATGAACGTTAGCGACAATATTTGGCTTGCATATATCAGAGATGCCACTTTTCCGGTTTACACCGTTTTTTTTTTAAAGCTCACAAAATTCCAGTTTTTCCGGTCGTCAAAAAAACTGGAAAAAGAGAAGAAAAAGTGTGGAAATGCGTTGATTTTTACCTCGTTTTTATTAGTGCTCTGGCACAATCTTGTTCGTTGAAGTACAGTAAACTCTGGCTTAACCGACATCGTACAACTTGTCAAATTGCTCAAGTCAGCCGTCTGACTAAAGTCCCGATTGTCCGTTATGCATTTCATTGAATTTTTTATTTCTAAGTCGGCTTTTATAAGTCACCATTTGGCTCAAGTCGTTGTGTTACTCTCGGTCCCCTTTCCATAAAAAGCACTACAAAATCCTTTGTGTAAGTCGGCATTCAACAAATCACGCATTGCCATCGACTTCCTGTACTGCGGTTGGAAAGTGTCGAGTGAAAAGTGGTTTGGCACGGTCCGTGATCGCTGCATGCATCAGTGTCTAAAAAGGGTGTCCTACTGCATACATCGCATATGCATCATGAGCATATCAATACCAGTACCCCCTCTAGGCTGTACGCATGCGCTCTGTCCATTTCGGGGGGTCGTCTTATTGAACGACTAGTGCTGCAGTCAATGCACGTACATATGTATTGTGCTCTCCACTATCAATACCCCAAACGTGATGATACAATTTGAGGATTAATTTGCTGGATTCAACTCAAGCATTAAGGAGATAATCCAGGGTAAATCGAAGCCAATTAGTGCAATGAATCATGTGTGCAAAAGGCCATTCATGTAAGTCGGCAAAGTGACGATTTACAGCAGATATCGGCATTCGCGTAAGTTGTCACAAATTCTCGGGTCCCGAGAGTGCCGACTTAGCTGGAGTTTACTGTAGTCTTAAAAACAAGTCTTTGTTGTTGCCGAGCCTGCATGCTATACAGGTGGCCGACGCACATGTGCATACTTACATGCAGTATACAACAGCGCCTCGCGTGCTGCATGCACCGCATGCGGGCGTGTTGTGTGCTAAGCACACGTACCATTCAGCTTGGAAATCAAGCCTATCATTTCAGTTATCGGTGGTTCTCGATCACAGTGATATATGTGAACTCAAGAATGGTTATCATAGCACAGAAATGCTTGGTTAGCAGAGCCATACAAATGGGCCAAAGGCTGGGATGCATGGCGCTGCTAAGCACACATTTTTTTGGCTAAATTAGCCTCTATCCATATCAGGGAGACCATAAGAAATAATCTCATCAAAGTGCATACAAACTTAAGCCATGAAACGTGATTCAAACAATAAAATTTTCAATCTGCGTGTGCTACCATAAGCACCCAATGCATCAACAGAAAAAAGGCCGGTTCATACTTCTCGCAAATACGAATGCGAAGCAAATTTGATGCCCTTACATTCGTTGCAAAATTCGCGCGGGTTGAAATGTGTTCAACTTTTGCAATTCGGAGTTAGAGTACTTGATGTGACATCATGATTGCGCATTCTTGTTAGCTGTCTCGCCGAGACTGAAATGTCCTTAAGGTTAGCTCAACTTGTTACTTGACCCCTTGACAAGGTCATTAGGATGGACAACACCCTCAAAGCTTTTGAAATTGCATTGGTTATCATGCACCTTGACACTTTTAGCTTTCTGGAGCATGTTGAGTCTGATTGGGTTGGTTCTCAAGTACACTACACATGAACACCATTCCCTTTTTATGCGTTTGTAAACTAACGTGACATCTTGACAAGATCAGCAGGAAAACTAGGCATTACACCTGAACCATAAGTTCTTATCGGAGCTTGTGGCTCTCATCCTTGACTGGTGTTGGAGGCCGTGATAACACGCACTGGCTTTTTATATACACAGGCACAGCTGACGGCTTACGACGTCACAAGTGCCTTGAATCACCTCTGGGTGACGTCTAAACACGCTAATCCCTCGTGCCTTTTTGTACACACACAAAGTCCTTTAAGTCTGTGGAGGCAAACCGTTTGTCGATCTTGAATTGGCCGTTGTGCACGGCCTATTGTTTTATAGTTTATGCTCAAGTGTACTCCCTGGAGTATTGAAACATATGAGGTTTCGGCAAAAACAATTGTACAAATACTGTTGAAATTACTCTTGCGAATCAGTATTTGTGGCGTTTGTCTGTATACCAGAACTTTGCTGGAAAATGTTTGCCTTCTGCAAAATCAAAAGTTTCGGTGAAGTTAATCCCTGCGCGAAGTGGGTAAGGAAGTGCACATGTGAACACAGCGTGGTGCCATTATTCCTCCTGGCGATTCTCTCATTACTTACCACTGTCCTTTGCTTTATTCCAGTTTTACGAGATTGAGAATCTTGCTTCACTGCTGTGTTGTCAAGAGGCTGCCCCATCCAACCCTTCCCCGAAGACAACAGCATTCAACACCCAGACATGGCTAGCAAGTTCCCAGGAGGACGCTCAGGAGAAGGGCAAGTGGTTGAAGAGACCCCTGCCTAAGGTACAAGAGGTTTGTCGAGCCAACGAGCCTTGTCAAGATTTCTCTGAGTGTGTGTGTGACACCAATTGCTGTCTTGATTACACTGATCAGTCATCTTGGCTGTCACAGGGAGGAAGTTCTAAGAACCGGGGGGAACCTGTTGGGGTATCTTGGCTGTCTCAACAGGAGCAGTCTGATTGGTTGGCTAAGGGTAATGAGACCGTGGTGTCCAATAATATGCCCTCTCCCTTTGACAACTTCCTGAACCAGCAATCAAAGAATACAGCTGATTGGTTGGCCCAGGGCAAAGAAACCCCCAGGGTGTCCAATGAAATGCCATCTCCCATTGACAGCTTCCTAAAGCAGCAATCTCAGAAGATATGTGATTGGCTGATAGGTGGGGTGAAGGAGGTGGGTCCCTGCTCAATGGCCAGTAGTTATTTTGAGCACCTTTCAAACGAGCCATCTGATTGGCTGGTGCAAAATAGGCCTTGTCTGACAACCAGTCAAGCGTCTCCTTTGGATGCCTATTTGAGGCAGAGATCAGAGAGACTCTGTGATTGGTTGCAACCCCGCGATGACCCTCCTCAAGATCCAGTTTTCAGTTCCCAAATCTATGCAAAGGCAACATCTAATACATCTGACTGGCTGTCCCCTGGAAACTCTGACCACGGCAACACTGTTCAGTCCGTACCTGCTTTCGACATTTTTGTTGAATCCCAATCCCACCAGACCGAAGATTGGCTGTCCAAAAAGAAAGAGACAAGCACACACTTGGTAGCCAATCAGCATTGTCCTTTGACTGCCTATTTTGCCCAAAGATCAGAGAAGACATCTGATTGGTTGATCAAGGCTGATGAGAAAAACAAGCATTGTGAGCTTTCTGAAAATAACCAATGGCTGTCTGTCCACATGCAAGACAATAAATCCCTTGACACATCTCCTTCCCCATTGATGGAGCTTGCTCAAAGACCAAACAATTTCTATAAGTACTCAGACTGGCTGCAAAAGAGTGATCAGGTGTACTCAGAAACCAAAGACAGCTCCAAATCAGAGTCTGACATTTCAGAAAAGTGGGGGCTTGTTTCAATGAGCCACGATAACAAAGAGTGTGTGGAAGAAGTGTCAGAGTGGCTCACTCGCTGCTCACTCAGTGCAACTGAGGTTGAGAGCCAAACCAAAGAGAGTGCCAAGTTGTTGAGCTCCTCCTCCCCAGGGGAGAAGGACCCTGCCTCTTTGTTCCCCTGCTTTACTGAAAAGACGGATGTTGAGAAATGGCTTGTGGCTTGAGGTCAAAGGTCAAATGCCATGCAGACGAAAGTCTAGGATTTGTGATTATTTTTGTTTGTTTTTGTTTATTAATAGGGTGCTACACGTTACAAATCATTTACATTGTAGTCTGTATGAGTTGAACAATTACAATTTATCCCAACTACCTTTGCTGACCGATCCCAAACCCACCCCAACCCCACCCCAGCCTACACCCATCCCCTCCCTAGCCCTACACCCAGTCCTACACCCATCCCCTCCCTAGCCCTACACCCAATGCTATGCCCCACCTTTGTTACCCTACCTCCACCCATTCCCTAATTCAGTCTTCTGGCCTTATTGCTGTAGATGATAGTCTGTTTACCATCCGGCCAGTAAAATTGTAATGTTCCATTTTTTGAAGTTTTGTTGAAAAGTGGTATATTCCTGATGTTATCGGACTTGGGTTTAATGGTATCTTGTATGTCGGAGTGTGATCATTTCAAATTTCACATTTTTGCAGGGATGTGTTTTTAACATTGTAATTATTATGTAAACAACTTAATAGATGTAATGCGGTTATACGAACACTGGAACAGAAATTCTGGTACAGCAAACATAAAGCTTGGGCTCCAACTGTGTTTTATGTGAGCAATAAATGGGACCGGCACTTGAATTAACAAGAGTCGATCGACAAAATTTGCAAAACAAATTATAGGGATTTTCCAGATAATACATTTAAAGGGACAATCTAACAGCATAATTGTCACTTTCAATTGCAATTGCTTTTATTTTTTCTTCTCATCAAGCCTTTAGCAAGCCATCATTATGAATTTACATATAAAAACAATCTTATACGTTATAGAGTATTCACATTGGGCTCTTGTTTGTGTGTGCCAAAATGCAGATCCTATCAATCCAATCAGAAATTGATGTTCAGTTGAAGTGTTCAGGTTTTATACTTGTCACATCGCCCTCTAGCGGTGAAAAAAGCCAATTTTTCTGACAAAGCTGATAAGCATAAAGATCAACAAGAACATTTATACCTGAATAACAACATATGCTGTGATGTACAGGAAACTGAAAGTAATCGATGTCCAGTTTTCCTACTCCGTATGTATGAAAGACATTTTGGATTGTTCCAAGTTTAATTTTCATTTCAAAGATTTAATTTTGTCTTATGATTTACTCGTATTAACAAAAAATAGAAAGTTGCAGTTTTAATCTGTAACAGCCTTTCCTATAATTTGTCATTGCATCCCTTAATGTTTTCTTGTATTCATCTGTGCAAAACCTTGATCAAGATCCACCAATGTGTGCTTACTCTCATCCCTACAATGTAGATATAATCAGTCTACTCATTGAGTACATGTATTTAGTGGCGTAACTGGGGGGGGGGGGGACTCGGGAGGGCCACTCCCCCTAATGTGTGCGCCCTGCTCGCGCTTTTATTTTTGCTGCATACACCGTATTTTAACAAATCACATCACGCGCCTAACATGAATGTTTATCACGCTGTGTGGATGGAAGACACTTAAGTTCTCTTAGTGTTTTTCCTTCAGTTAAACTTATCCCAACCAACAAAATTATTTGATGAAAATTGACATGGGCTCGAACCACAGATCTTGCGATCCATAGTTCATCCACTATCCCCTAGGTCACTGTGGCAGCTCGATGAAAGCCGTTCTTTGAAATTCTTTTAATGTACATGCATGACTGAGTGATAGCAATGGTGTGACGTCATTGTTATTTTCTTATGAATAAACATCGAACTAGCTGAATTATCATGATCCATTGACGATGTGTGCTGCAGATAAAAACACTGCCCGCCGCTAATAATTCGAGGATGGCAAAAACGAGCTTTTTATTGTTGAAACACATTAATTGCCTCCCTTGAGACCCCAGTTACGCCACTGGGTGTAATTCAGTATTATATTTGTTTGTATGCCTTTATCAAATGTTTTTAAGAAATCATACCCATACTGCTTGCTGAATAGAAATCTTTAATAGCTTGCTAGAGCCTTTTCCCCTTGTCTGAGCCTTCCGAAGATTGCTTCATTCTAGAATTAAGCTTTACTTTTTGTTGTAATTAGTTTTGCAGTTCATTGTCGAGGGATATAGTCAAGAGTTTGACTAGATCTCTTTATGTGTATTAACATGATTAAGTATGGGTAAACAGTAATGGAGACAATTGGATGATGACTGAACATTTGTGTATACTTCCTCCCGTTTTCGAAGTTTTGATTTTATTAAAGACACAAAATTGCTTCTATATGAATTATGGCTGAATTTTCCCATAGCATTAACAAGGTAATTTGCTTTGTTTCCTGTGTGCACTAATATATGTAACTGTAGAATTGGGTACCGTACATGGGAAAAATTAAAAGAACATTACAGATATCATAAAAAGTACTTAGCTATCTATCTAACTAAACTGCTGTACGTTGCTGTTTCAACCTGAATATTTCAATTTCCTTTTAAGGCATATTATGTAATTATTAAATAGGGATTGATTATTCACACACGAAGTCTAGAATGTTGATTTACTAAATTAATAATTGTAACAGTTAAAGTGTGGTATATTACAATGGGAATCACCAAAACTGAAATTCCACTGCCCATTCGTGATAACGAATTTATCTTCAAGCAAACTTGACGCGCAGTACAGTTGGACCATTGCTTTACACGAACTGTTTAGCGGTTTAGCGCATTGCAGCTGGAATGTCGCTCGCATCTTGGAATAGTACAATACACAGGGTGCGATATGGATCGTGCAATACAGCCTCATATCACACTGTTGTTGCCATGGATCAACCAATCAGGATCGAGGATTCAAGTTTGTTTGAAGATAATAAATGGTGTACTGTACATATGCTATCTTTGAAACATTTGTAGCTTTAATGATATGTATTTTCCCCAAAATGAAAAATGTTCATCGAGTGGTTGTAACATTAAAATTAAGTCGATATAAAGTTGGTGTGTCCAGTTGAAGTTGATTAGGTTTTAGTACATGTATCTAATTCAGCAAGCAATATCCCCTTTTTAAGAGAGGAAAAGTGGACCAGCCAAAGTGGAATATTACACTTTGGACGGTATTTTTTGGTAATAGCAGGCCACCATGTCAGATCAATCAGTCAAAGGATGGAGAAGAAAATGTAGGTGGATGCCACCCTTAATTTTCACTCAATATACAAATATTGAGTGGCTCAGTGTGGAATGGGAGGAATATTATCGCAATGTAAAATCTGGACTTTTCCATTTCACGAGGCGAAGCCGAGTGAACTGGAAAAGTCCAGATTTTACCGAGCGATAATATTCCTCCCATTTCACAATTTAAAGCCACTCAATATTTGTTTTATATAACTGACATATAGATCCTTGTCATTTGATATATTTGAACTTTTTCAATACAAAACTGGAGGAAAATGTATTTCTCTCTTCCAAACCACCCCTTCACGAAAATGTTTGAACCCAACGCTGTAGCGCTGGCTCTTTGGAACAATACGCGCTACGCGCAACGCTGAACGCGCTCACCAGCATGCATTTGCACACAAATACCGCGTCATGATCCTAACTGTTGAATAGTATTTCCGATTCCCAATGGGCGGATAGTACTTTTTGAGCCGCGGCCGAATGGGAGCAATAACGAATGTCACGTAATGTGAGTTCCACCAATCAAATGACTAGGATCTGTATGTCAGTTATATAAATTTATAACACCTCACCCACAGATTCTGTGTCTTGATTGGCCGAGAGCGAGTCACATGTTACTTTCTAATTTTGCTATCTTTCTGTGCACGGCCAAAAGTACTATGCGCATAGCAACAAAAGTACTATGCGCATAGCAACAAGTGTACTATTTCCACGACGCGGTATTTGTGTGCAAATGCATGCTGGTGTGCGCGTTGCACGTTGTGCGTAGCGCGTATTATTCCAAAGAGAGCGCGCCGCAGACTTGGGTTCAAACATTTCGCGAAGGGGTAGTTTTTAAGAGAGAAATACATTTTCCACCAATTTTGTATTGAAATTGCAGTTTATTTCAACTGTGTTCAGATTTAAATAATTAAAAATATTAAAATCAAGCAGAATCTGTGGGTGAAGTGTTATAAAACAAATATCGAATGCTTTATCTCGTGGTGAAGTAAAACTAGCCTCCCTCGGTGATCCATGGACCATTCTATTTTCCCTCGGCTTCGCCTCGGGAAAATAGAATGGTCCATGGATCACCTCGGGAGGCTAGTTTTACTACACCACTCGAAGCATTCAATATTTGTATAATATCTAAATTTGCATTTATTAAATTGTTAATCCCTGCCGTGTAATATATTTATTCCCATATTTGGGTATGGGCATATGTTTTATTTTTTAATTTTAAAAAAAGTTTATTTCGGTCATTCTAGTTACACACCCTTACTTAAAAAAACAACAACATTTTCTTGAGCATATAAATGACTGAATAATTATGAGGACATAGTACCAATCCAAAATGGATACTATTACATGTATACCCACAATTGCGTGCATTTACCTTGTCTCCAGATATCGTCTCGTCAAACCTCAGTATTGATGAGCTTCAAATTCACCAAGTTGCTTACTGGCACAGTAACCCTATTAAAACCTTATGGAAAATCATGTGAACAATGATAACATTGCGATATTTAGCTCAGCAAACTAAAACTGGGGGAAATGAGCTGGCTGTCCGTAAAACTGGGCTTAAATTAGGTGAAGGGTCGCCTAGTTTGGGAGAGTTGAATTTTGATAACTATTGCTTGCAATAATTATGTCAGTACAAACTGTTTTCTTTCCATTAATTATCTTTCCAATAGTTTTGGGAATTTCTTTGAACTTTTTCAAGTCTCCCACGTTAAGCAACCCTTCATTAATTAGGCCAATTATAACAGATCGTTTCCCCCCGTTTTTTGTCTGCTGGGCTAATTATCACAACGTAATATCATTGTTCACATGATTTTCCATAAAGTTTTAATAGGGTAACTGTAAAGCAACTTGGTGAGTTTTAAAGCTCATCATTACTAAGGTTTGGCAAGACTAGTTCATGATATCCTTTTGGGTATACTAGTAGCCATTTTGGGTGGGCTATGTCCTCATAATTATTGAGGCACTTATACTCTTTAGAAAATGTTATTGAAGTAAGGATGTGTAATTAGGATCACCAAAATAACATTTTAAAAAAATAAAACATAACCAGATATGGGGGAAAATATATTACACGGCAGGTATTAACGATTATGCAAATTATTTAGTGTCAAAATTAACGATGGCATCCACCCACATCTTGTTTGTTATGGTTCAAAGAATTGATCTACAAAAAGACTTGGCAGCGGTGGGATTCGAACCCACGCCATCGAAATGACTGGTGCCTTAAACCAGCGCCTTAGACCGCTCGGCCACGCTACCTTGTTCGGTGGGTGTTTGTCGTGGCCCAGAATGTTGCTTTATTATCACAGTTGCCCATGCACATGTAAAATTAAATACACTTTCGCGCTTGAAAAAATAGTCCATCAACAGAGGGCGCAACTTGCAGGACTACAGTGCTATGTGATGACGGTATTATGAGAACTTATTTTGGAAATATTTGTTGTCAATCACGGCTTCAATTTATGCGCTTGCGGCAGCCATACAAAATGGAGCTCAATAAACCCATTAGAGAAACATAATCCACAGAATCGAATACATGTACATTTATATGGAATCGATTACGATTAAACAACGTCCGCGTACAGGGGCGCAAATCCGCGGGGGGGGGGGCGGTATTTATTCCCCCTCCCTCCATTTTTTGTGTGATGAGAAACCTTTTTTCACCAAAATGTATCCAATAGTACTGAAACAGGGAAGAAAAAGTTACATAAGCTGTTAATGCGCCGAACAATTGTCACAAATAGACAAAATAATCTGTATGGAGATTAATTAATCAATAATATTATACTGTAATTTCCACATCTTTGAAGTTTAAGATCTCAGCTTACTATCTGCATCAAACATTGGTCGGCATGTGCTCCAAAAATATAGGCGAAATCGTTATTCTATAAAGTGACCAAAATAAAATCCGTTTTGAAAAAAAACCCACTGTTCACCCCCCGGCCCAAGTGGTCCCTTCGGCAAAAACGCCTATACGATATCTTTGATAAGCGAGAGATGGGGCTGGAATTAACCTTTAAAAGGTTGTTTTCTCAATAGGGGAGAGTGATAACCTTGAGTGGTTTTGTCATGATTGTTCATTTTGCATTGAGCGGCTAATTCTTTCCGTTGGGTAGCTTGGATCAGCCTTTGCGGATTGAAACAAGAATGGGCAAATCGTTTGGCTTTATGTTTTACTTTTAATTTGTTTGTGGAAGGAACTGAATTCGCACCACGAACCGGGGTATCTCGATTTGTTCCCAAATTGAGTTTTTGTGTCTTTAAAGTTATTATTTCATGAAAATGCTCATCCCGGTTGAAGAGGTATTTCGGCAGGTTCTTGCATGGTCTTGACATCGTTTTCCAGCAGGGCGATTTTCTTAGTTCTGGGAGGAAGTACTCGTCGCGAAACAAGTTGTTGGAGGTGCCGCGCTTTTTTGGACGGTGTTTCCGGACTTGCTGCTTGTCTCTTGCTTTGGGGCTGATTTCTCCCTACTTATGGGTCTCTTATTAAATCTGACTGATGGAAGTTTGAACTTCCTGGGTCACGGTATCGAAGAGAAAATCACTGTTTTCTGAAATGTCTGAATCAGAGAAATTAGATCGAGTAGGCCCTAATAACCTGCTGACTGGACAGGCTTCATTCATGGTTTGACATTTGGTCTGACGTTGATTGGACGACCAGGTGAAATCAGCCTTTACATGCATGGCGCTAATTGCGGACGTGGGTGAAATCTTAAAGGAATAGGTCCCTTTGTGTGCGAATGGCTGGTCGGTGTTCAGTTGTGCCTATCTCAGTGGAAGCTTTGGGTTCAGTGCTAAATGGCGGGAGACTTGGCAGTGGGTTTACCCCAGCGGATTTTTGTGAAAGAAATGTTTAAGTAATTAAACCATAGCGTAATCTGACATGAACAAAAAAGAAAAGGAAAACGAAAACCAAGCCCCCAAACCATTGGAAAACGCAATGAAAATCGGCATATATTCTCCAGTATGCATAACAATGGTCAGTTTGGAAGAGCGCCCCCATTAGGAAGATGGGTACCAAACCCCCAAACCCCCCCCCACCCTTTTGATTTTACGAAGGCCAACTGTCCGGAGGAAAAAAAAATTAGGTACGTTTCTGCGCGGGAGGGCGTTCCCCGCCACCCCTGACATCATAAAGCTGAATACGCCACTGGATATGTTTTAAAGTGGTTTTAGTATGGCATAGTTGTAGTTTTATTTGTTTGTTTTGTAGACTGAGCGGTTGCAGGTTTCAGTCTTCGCTTGTTCCCCCGCCCTGCAAACAAGGCGCTGGGAAGGGCAAATGAGCTTCACTGAATCTTGTGAAGGAAGTAGGGATGGCATTCTGGGTAATTTATCATGACCTATGTATAAAGCATCTGGCTGCAGCTGCAGACCGCGGTTAGCCATAATTTA
Source organism: Patiria pectinifera (assembly GCA_029964075.1). Classification (NCBI taxonomy): domain Eukaryota; kingdom Metazoa; phylum Echinodermata; class Asteroidea; order Valvatida; family Asterinidae; genus Patiria; species Patiria pectinifera. The sequence continues at coordinate 793,028 of CM057136.1, read as the reverse complement.
TGCGCGCAAATGCTATCCGAAAAGTTTGCCAGAAATGCATACACACCACACTGGATGCGATTTTTTTTCATTGCGGACCATCATTGTGGACAAATTTTGAGCGTCGAACATAATATTCATTTCCCGTCAAGCCTTCGTAAATTCGAAACGGAGCCTGAGCAACTGACGGGAGTTAAAAATTTACAAAACAGATAAGTTTTACAGATTTTCCTACATCATTATGCTTTTTTTTTCAACCAAAAAAGAGTGATGAATGACTCAGTCTTAAACGGCCGTTTCAAACCTTGCAGGGTCGTGGTTGTGATGACGTGCAGGTCACAGGTCACGCAAAATCTATCCAATCAGAGCGTTAATTCGTCAGCCCTTCCCAGCGTCCTGTTTGTAGGGCGGGGGGTACGAGCGAGGTTTCAGTCGTGCGGTGCGCGGGCCGCCAATATTTGTTTTTCCTTTACGAGATTGGACAATGTCAAAGAGGGCGCGCGCTCTCACGCGTTATGCATAATTATTCAGGATGTTCAGGCTTCAGAAAACAAGTTACATAAGGCCAAAAAAAAAAAAAAAATCGGTCTCTGGTCAGACCAAAGTTCCGGAATTGACGCGGCCACGCGGCTTTTTTTCTTTTTTCTTCAAGCTTGGATTGTACAGACAAGGTAGGTACTATTTTGCTTTTTTGGTGTCCTCATGTACATTGGTGTCCTCCATAATTTGCCTTGGTGCTTTCGATCATTTGCCTTGGTGCAATTTCCCATTCCTTGGTGCTCTTTGGTAAAAAAAAATTGAGGAGGTGCGGAAATAGAGGGCGCTGTTGGAGCTACCGCGGAACATTTTGGAAAAAAAAAGATCGACGCGCATGATTAAAATCGACGCGCGCGCTGCGCTGACCAGAGACCGACTTTTTTTTTTTGGCCTAACAAGGAATAATGGTATTTACATAATCACCGACGATTGGCAGCTGATTCGTGGACTTGTTGGAAGTAGTCCTGACTTCTAATCAGGTGATCCGAGTTCGAATCTCAGTGAGCGTTTTGCACATCTTCTCATTATACCTTTTCAATAGGTCTAACTAAAGTGAGGAAGGAACATTTCTCACAAGACGTAAAACCTATCTTGGGTTTGTGATGTGCCGAGAACAAGGCATTATTATGTGCATGTAATGCAAAGATTCGCGCGCGGGGCGGATCTATGATTTTTTTTGCAGGGGGGGGGGGGTTCATCAGAAAAAACATTCAGTGATGTAGACAGGTTTTTTTCCTCTTTGGTGAATACACTTTGGAACTGTTGATTGAGAATTTCCGCCTTCCCCTTTGTGTCGCTAACAGTCTTTTTGTCCTTTTACAGGTCACCAACGCCAGTGTTTTCTTGTCTTAGATTCTTTATTGTAAGGGTTTGATGTTCCTACAACACAATAATCAAACTGGACAAGAGCCAGGTGTGTAATTGGAGTAATGATTTATTGTAACACAACTGTCTTTGTAGAAATATGTGGCGCCTAAACAGGTTTATATTAATTGACGAACACAAAACGTTCAACTTATCCACACTATGTTTCTCCTACGCCTAATCAATGGGAAACTCGACTTCGTGTCTGACCCGTGTCGACCCGGGTGAGCTAAACGAACGCACCTATTATTAGACTACAATATGGCGTCCCAACTATACTAATGACAATAATTTCGATACAGTATGTATCAAAGACACGATGTAACAATAAGTTATCAAAATGGAGGGGAAAAAAAAGGGGGAACTACAAATTTCTAAAGTTTAGCAGCAAGTCTCCCGTTGTTAAGGAACCGTTTCAAACTCATGGGCGATATGTCGTAGCTAGGCGTGGTTCCTGTTGCCAAGTCACTCAGGATCCTTCCCACTGCGGGCGCTAACTTGAAACCATGACCTAAATACAAATATGTAGAAAAAGAAATACCGCTTATTCTTGAACTAAAAATCGGGAATTAAAATCCCTACAGAATTGAAAATCAACTACAAAGAATCATCTGAGGCTTTACTGAGAGAAACGCATGCCTTAGGCCAAAAAAAGTCTCCGGTTTCTGGTATAGAGCTTCCCCAAAAGTGGTGCGGCGATGCGGCTTTTTTTTAATTTTTAATTTTTACTTTTTTTCTTCTTCAAATGTCGGCTGATGACTGCAAATGGTGCCCGACTAAATTTAGTGCAAAATATATGGGAGTCAAAAGAGGCAACATAAAGCTTATACTCGATCGTAACCCCATCTAAAAACACGTTAAAATTGTGCAGCAGCAGGATTCCAGACAAACCAGTGAGTTTGGCAGTTTTTAAACTTCATCTTATATTGAAAAAAAAAAAAACGTTTTCATTTTGCCGACGCGCATGGCTACGGCGACGCGCGCATACCAGAAACCAGAGACTTTTTTGGCCTTAATGGTTGTTTTTAATCACTGTAACTTACTTTGGTGTCCTCTGTTTGCCATTAGCTGGTTCAGAAGATCGCGTTTGAGATAATCGCACACAGCTGATCCAGCTGTTCATTTTACATACAGACCGTGTTGTTGGGCATGTGAACAGACTTGCAAACTGAGGATAAAGAAGTATGTACCACAGGTCTAAAAGCATTTGGCCCATATTTGTTGCTGGACCTGGACGAGGTTGAAGCACGCCGCACATGAGAGAGCCGCGTGCTGAGCAAAACGTCACACAGCACATGCACATGGCTCACAAAATATCCCGTGTGCGGTCATTTTTTGCCGAGTTTTCTGCCTCGCGAAACCATGAGGCGAAAATCTCCCGTTTAATTTTTTTCGCCTCGCTAGGCGAAAAACTCACCATGTGCGGGTAACCTGAGCTACCTGCTCAGCCAAAAAAAACCAACTAGCCAATGATATCACGTACTCTGTGCACGATATTTATGCATTGATTTAAGATATTTATGTGTAAATCTTCTAAAGCCGTCTGGCGTTTGTCCATTTTTTTTTAAATCATGCGACCGACAAACAAGAACAACGTGCTTTCATTGGCTAGTTAATCTTTTAACTCAGCACATAGCTCAGGTTGCCCGCACATGGTGAGTTTTTCGCCTTTGGAAGCGGAAAAACTGCAACAGGATAGATATTTGCCTCACGGCCTTTCGAAGCAGAAACTCAGCAAAAGTTGACCGCACATGGGGATTTTTGGTGTGCTGAGCAAACGGCCTCGAATGACTTTTTGCTCAGCACATAGCTCTTGTGTTCGGCGGGCTTATGAAAAAGTTTGGGCTTTAAATAAATGACCGGGATGCATGGTCAAACACATTGTAATTAATAGAATAAATGGCAATATAGGTTTTCCCAGCCAATTTCCTGAAATGTTCATTCACTTCTGAAAATCAGTCATTTCTTTTCGTAAGGAATTTGAATGCATGTCTTTAATCCCATTTCAATTCAACGGAAGTTCAATGTTTTCAATGTCCATGCATTCGGTTTTGGAAAACAGACGGCCAATTAGTGGGTTAAGGTCACATAATTATGTGATACAATTGTGCACTTTGTGACTAAAGCATGAAACTTCGCATGTTGGTTCTTCATGACATGAAGAAAATTTTCAGATGTGGAGACATTTCATATTTGACCTCTGGTAACCTTTGAGGGGTCAATGACCTTTACATATACTATTTATAATATTTATTCTTGAAAACACCAATTTCCTATGACCTCAGTCTATGTCATAGGTCCTCAGGCAATGGAAATAATGATCAGATGTAGAAAAAAAGGTTAAAAATGTGGTGACCAAAGTCAATCTAGATACCACAAAAGAGTGACTACGGTTAGACATTTGTACATATTACATTGTTAAGAAAGTCCAACAGTCTTCTATCCCAGTCGCAACATGTTGCGTCTGCCAACTGAAAAAGGGAAATGGAGGTCAGATGTCACCCATTTTTGGGGGGGATATGAATTCATTACATGACTGTACAGTAATAGGTGCAATACCTTTCTTTTGCAATACTGAGGCTTGGGTCACGAAAAAAAGGCGTTCTCACGAATAAATATGTAAAATAGCGAAAAATTAGGTATATCAAGTTCTTTGACCTATTAAAGGGTACCAAAGGTCAAATATGATATCCCCATATCTGAAAATTCTTTTCATGTGCCAACTTTTAGACTTTAGACTTGGGTCATGAAATAGTTGGGTTTTGAATAATAAATCTTATAAATATCTATAAATAGGGCATACAAAGTTCATTGATCTGTTGAAGGTCACCAGTGGTCAGATATGAAATGCCATACATATGAGAAAAAAATATAGCATGAACATCTAACATTTAGACTTGGTCTTGAACAAGTCTTGGTCTTGAAAAAGTTGGGGTTAAAGGGTAAATCATAATAGCGATAAATATGTATACCAAGGTTATTGACATCTGAAAGGTCACCGGAGGTCAAGTATAATTTTTTTCCACATCTGATCATTATTTCAATCGCCTGAAGACCTATGACATAGACTGAGGTCATAGGAAATTTGTGTTTTCAAGAATAATTATTAAAAATAGTGTATGTAAAGGTCATTGACCCCTCAAAGGTCACCAGAGGTCAAATATGAAATGTCTCCACATCTGAAAATTTTCTTCGTGGCATAAAGAACCAACATGCGGAGTTTCATGCTTTAGTCACAAAGTGCACAATCGTATCACTCAACAGCCCCACTAAATTACGTTACCTGTGCATTCATTTACGCAAGCATACCTTTTCTTAATTGATTTCAGGTACAGCTAATTTGATTGACGGTTAATAAAAAAGAAACCCCTATCTGGTGCCAATGGCATTAAACTAAAAGTGAAATAGAATGGTGAATATTGAAATCGCCCTCTAGCTCATAAGCGAAAAAGAAGTCTTGTAAACGAATCTGAATGGACATAAACGAAAGGTGCTGCTCAATCACTTAATTGATTGAACTGATAATTGAACGTTCTGGTAGTAAAAATGAAACGTGTGTTCAGAGTGATTCTCAAATTCAGACGAAAATGAATGACCGATTTTCAGAAGTAAATAAACATTTGAGGAAATTGGCCGGGAAAACCTTTAAATTAATACATCGTGTATGCATTTTTTTTTTAGCTGAACAGCACATGGTATCACAATATCTTTTTGTGTCAATCGAGCAAGTAAGTTATAACGAACCTGAGAAACCACATCCTATGACGATGGTAGGGTGATCGGGATGCCTGTCTAATATTATTTCTTCATCAGGGGTATTCTATACAAAACAAAAACAAATAATGCGAAATATATAAAAAAGGGAATCAATGAATTATTTTATTTTTTCGAATTCAAGCTGGGAGTGTTGGAGGACTCGAGTCCGTCTGGAGTCACAATTTCGGTGAGGCGGATTCGACTCAAGTCACATCTACTAAAGGCTTGGACTCGGATTCAGACTCGATCATCATGACTCGTACCCTAAAACAAGTTTACCTTTTAAAAACACAATTCCGATGTTTAGCTTCCCAGAGCAACGTTAATTGAGCGTTAAGGATACCAATCGTACCGCAACAATCACCTGGTGGTGTTGCCAAATTGTTATAAATGCGCCCTGTTACAACTGATAATGTAGTAACCAACTGATAATGTATCACCAACCGATAATGTCACAAATTGACCGATACTGTATCACTAACCGATAATGTAACAGAAATTGACCGATAGTGTAGTAAGTGTTACTACACTATCGGTCAATATTTGTTACATTATCGGTTAATTAAGACCGATAATGTAACAACAATTGACTAATAGTGTACTACATTTTTACTACACTATCGGTCAACATTACGGTGATACAGTATCGGTCAATTTGTGTGACATTATCGGTTGGTGATACATTATCAGTTGGTTACTACATTATCAGTTGTAACACGCCCCTCCCTATTTCCGCGACAGCGCACCACTTACATATTGCTCACATGAATGTGTATTAAAAGGTCTAATTTAAGAGTTGAGTCAAGTGACCCGTGACTCAGATTCGGACTTGAACCAAATGACTCAAGACTCGGACATGGATTCGACTCAAGTGGCTCGACTACAACACTGCAAGCTGGATAGCTCAGCTTGTTTATGCAGGAGTGGTCTTCTGTTTATACAGAACGTATAGAATCCTGACGTACAACTATTTTCTTTTGTCAACAAAATACCCCATTTCTTCATTTGAAGAATACAGTTGAAGCACTGGCAGCAGCTTTTGTTGTTTGTTACATTGAAGACAAGTACGCAAAGTAGTTTTTCACCATGTAAATAAAAGGTAGCATAATTGAATGTTTGGGTTCTATGCCTTCCGTATATACTTGTAAATCATTATCTGTTGTGTAACTTTGAGCAAATGCTTCAAGTCGAAACTCGAAAAAACATCATTTGGTCTTCCCGATGTCAGCATTTTGACTCACTGTGTACATGCAGTTTTCAACGAAAGACGGTTCTGGCTTCAGTCCGGGCACATGTTCTCTGATGAAAGTCTTCAATTTATCCATCTGGTGAGAATATTGTGCTTGGTTTTGTTGACCTGGTTCTTGCAGATCGTCACCCTGATGATTGCACATCTGAAAATATGTCTGGGAAGACTTAACATCATATCTAGCAAAGATCATTATCTCTAAGAAAATTAAAAACATGCACACTAACAAGGAAAATGCTTGGGCCCAATTAAGTGATTCTACAACGTAGTATTTTAATATAAATAGAAAATGCTAATGATGGTTATGTACTGACTTCGCAATTTATACAGTAATGACCTTTTCTGCATCTTTGCAAAAAGGAGAAAGAACTGAAGAACTGAAAAAGGAAGAGCTTGAAAGCTCAGCTACTCGATTTGTTTTTAAGTTAAAAGGGATCATGTGGCCTGATTTTAAAGCATTTCTCCGTATTCATTCTTTTCACGCTTCCGCCATTAACATGCAGAGCCTCGATCGGGCAACCTTACACAATAGATATAGCCGGTTCAGTGATTCCCGTGTCGGGGTTCAATGACAGACGTGTATACCCGGGAATCACTGAACAGGCTATATTAATTGTATAAAGTTGCCAGATCGAGGCTCTGCATGCTTGCGGCGGAGCATGCAAAGAGCGAATGAAGCAACACATTTGATGCAAATCTTTAGTACATGTATGCTGTACGACAAATTACCTGCTGAGGTTTTAGCTCAGTTTCTGTTTAACAAAACTATTTCAGGCGGAATATTTTCACAGGGTATTTGGTACTAGTCTTTTCTTCAATTTGAGCAAGTTTTTTTTTCTTACTAGATCAGTAGATATACGTTTCGGGGTAATTATCAATATTCCAGCGTTCCTTTAATTTGGCTTACGTTTTTATCACCCCGTTCAAGTTTAAAGGTTTTTATACTTAGTGTAGGCCTACCTTAAACAGCCCGGAGTGTTCATCACATGGCAATCCATATGTCTCGTATTTTCCCGAGAGATAGTAGAAGCATGGGTAATTGAAGAACTCACCAGGCTGTCTCTCTGGCCAATAACAAACGTTGATTTGGGTGACCTGTTTGTCAAAATAAAGTCCATTGATGAAAAGATTTCACAAATTCTTCAGAGCAATCAGTTAAATCAAAATTAACGACTAATAGGGATCAAAGATCAGAGGACGAAAAAGGTAGATGTTTTAGTGACAGGAGGCCTATTGCCAAAAAGGAATCCGTCATGATTAGAATAAACACAGGCCTTGGTTCGGGAGGGGGGGGGGTGGTGTCCTCTTGTTCCCTCTTAACTACGCAACTACCCTGCAGGATTAAAACAAATCTGAGTTCAGTGTGCCCGTTCCAATGATCGATGCATTAAAGACATTAAATGAAAACGAATATCGTACCTTTAATGGAGGGTCAATCCCTAGCGGTCTCAGCATCTTCGTTGCCCAGGCTCCCGGGGTCAGGACCACACTCTTGGCTGTATACTGCCCTCTGCTGGTCACGATAACCACAGGTTTGCCGGGGACGATTTCCAATACTTCTTCGTTTTCTTTTATGACGCCTCCCTGATTCACAAACATTGTCTGATCGTGAAGAATAGAAAGTAAAGAATCATAAAAGTCTGTAGTTTCCGACCAATGTTACCTATTTAAAAATTATTCATAGCGCGAACAAAAAGACAAGGTTTCGCAAAGTAATTTTCTTCCACTGTCCTTATCTTGGCATTTGTGCAACGACTTGTTTTGATGTTGATTACATCAATTCAGAGAAATAGTTTATGAATAAGGTTGAAGGGGCATAGACCTATGTACTAGAAATACATAGGCCTTCTGTTTTTTCGTGCCACGGAGAATACGCGTAATAAGATGGACATTGTATAAAGAAAACGCGCAATAGGATGGACATTTTGAAAAGTAAAAAGGGCACTTAAAAACTCAATCAAAAAGAAGAATTATTCCTGCCCATTGTATATTTCAGAGGCATGGGTATTTCCATAGCGTACATTAGAGTGCGTTACAGGCCTACTTAGCGCGAACGTAAATCAAATTTCACGTCAGGTTTGGGATTTATTGCTGTGACGTCATAGATTTGCGTTCTAAGGTCGGTTCATACTTCACCCCAATGCGAAATTAATTGCGAATACGAATACTTGCAATCACGTCACAAATTCGCGTTCGTTTCGCTTTCGCGCCGAGTATGAACCGGGCATTAAACCGGTTTACGAATTTGCAGCGCGGATTCTAAACAAAGTCAAGGATAAATAAAGATGTCAACAGAAAGATGCGCCTTATAGATTTGGTCACACTATTAAACAAGTAGAAAAGATCGACAATGAAACAGAAAATTTCTTGGCAGTATTCACTTCATCATTTCGTTGCATCGATCATTTATCCCTCATATCAGACCATGATGTTGAAAAAATTAACCTCGGAAGAAAATAGGAATCAATTAAAGCACCTATTAATTTGAATGACAAAACGGTGAAAGTGATTGCCCACAAACGAATATAAGAAACGAAAAGCGTGGCCATACGTCATTAGGCGCACCGACGTTCGCTAATTTGAGTATGTTAGCCGTCAAAAGATGTCAAAAACTTAGTATAATAATGCAACAAATTGAGTCTTGAATGCACCATAACGAAATATAATGCCCCAAAACGAAAACGAACATAGAAACAAAATCTTGGGTGCATACAAACTGAAATTGAATGCCTTAGTAATGCAAAAGAAGCCCCAATTTGATCAGATGTGATAAAATCACGCGAAATTGAATGGCTGAACGTGAAAATTGGTCAGAACAATTCGGAAATTGGCCAGGAAAACATATAAAAACAAAGTAAATCATTCTGAGAAAAAAAAATCATTTTTTAAGAGCATGATAGTAGAACTTTCAGTTTTTTTTCACGACCCCTTTAAATGCTAAACTTCACCTGTAAAGCGCGAAGGCACCTGTCGGCCCTCAACACCCCACCGTTGGGATCGACAAATGCCTTGTGTTCCGGGCCGAAGCTGAAGCCAGGATAGCGCCGGCAGACCTCCTCGACAGTCGGCAACTCACACGGCTTGTCTATCGCTCGGAGGGATTCGCTGCGAAGTACGTAATCCTTGTACGGTGGGCCATTTACTGACAATAAACCAACATTTCTTAAAAGAAAGAAAGTAAGAAAAGAAGCGAAAAAAAAAGGAATGTGTTTTGAACAGAATACATATAGGGCTTTTTCAGATTTGCTGTATGTAAAAATGTATGACAATATCGTGTAAATGAGAAAAGATCAATTTATGATGTTTTGTCTGTTGACAACTTGCAGGGAATCTAACGATTCACAGTCTAAAAAGATTCCCAATCACGCCTAACATACAAAGAATGTGCGTTCAAACCATTGAATAATGTGCGTTGTTACACGAGCTGCAGTTCTCAACTGTCCCTTCCGAACACGCACATTTTCGACTGGCCCTGCACTAGTACAAAGAATTTAGGGGAAAGACTTGCATCTAGAAAATGGCATAAGATTTCCAGAAAAGAGGGACATTTAGGCCTTTTTGCGAGATTTTCTTCTGAACAAAAGTCATGGCCATGATATTGGAGAAAATCACACGGATGAAAGTGGGCAATTAATTTCTGTTTGAAGGATGGACAAAATGTTGAGGCTAGAAAGCCCGCCCCATACGCCAAAATCTCAACATTGTACCCGTCGTTTATTTTACACATGACGCATCAATACTTGGATAGTTGTAGGAGTTCTATTATCTAACTATAATTCCAGGAATCTCTGTGTGTCTGTGTGCACTTGCAAGTGTTCACGCACGAAATGTATGGAGAAGCTGGGGCCATAACTCCTCGCCAAGGAGGAGACTTGTATTTACGGCTGGAAGCACTTGCGTATGCAAAAAAAAATTCCGCTGCGTCAGATGTACTAACTTCCAGTTTTTTGTGGGTCCTTGCTCAACCTCGACCCCAGGATGTCGAGCAGTACGCGCCCATCACTACCTGCTCTCTCACCCTGGTATTGGATCGTTTGCATGTGCAAGATTTTTGAAAACGTATGCAAATGAGGTATGCAAATGAGGTGCCTGCTTGTGCGTTACATTTGCGTTTGTTTTTGTAAGCGGTGTCTGGGGTAAAAGCAGAGTCAATTCGTCGCAGCGCAAGCATGGCGTGAGTTACGAAAAACACGATTTATTTAATTATATTGTTACGATCTTACCGAGACAACATGTAGTATCACATTTTATATTAATATGAACAAATTGGGAAGGAAATGAGTATTTTCGAGAAGGCGTGGACGAATGATCGCGAAAACACGTACTGCACGTTGTGAGTAACAACACCAAAAACATGACACAAATCCATTACAAGCCAATTGCCGTATCGAATCAGGATGCAGGAAGAAAGTTTCCTATCCAGGGTTCACTATTGGAAACTAGGTTGGAAATAAAGTAAGCACTGGGGACGAGGTTGGGTCCAGTGCAACATTAGGTTAGTGTTTCCTTTCATCAAGACCTTTGAAATAGAATAAATAACGGTCTAAAACATAGTAATTTCGGCAATTTCGGCGATTTCAGGACGACGTACCCCTTATTTTGATTAAGACTTTTCTCATTAAATCAGCAGGTCGGTTTCCAGGAAATTACCAGACTTGGACCTGGGGTGCGCTGAAACGTGCAACACTAAATCAGGTCAACTTTACTCCATCTTTAGCCAGCAAATTTCTCCAAAAATTCAATTGGGCAAAGAAAAGGTCCTCAGTTCAAAATGATCTCTTGAATGCATTAGATCAGCAAAAGATCACTGCTCTTGTCCTCCTTGATTTAAGTGCGGCTTTCGACACTGTGGACCACACCATACTGCTGTCTAGACTCCATGATATTGTTGGCCTGCGGGGTTTAGCTCTTCAGTGGTGCCAGTCTTATCTTGAGAGCAGGCAGCAGTATGTGCGTGTAGGTAACGCTACTTCTAATTCCGTCTCTGTCGATTTCTCTGTTCCACAAGGTTCTGTTCTAGGCCCGCAGTGGTTCACTTTGTACATTTATCCGCTGAGAGAAATCATCTTGCGCCACAAATTACATTATCATATGTATGCTGATGACACACAATTATATCTGACTTTTGAACCCTCACAACAACAAGCCGATTCTAGCATCTCTCAAATAGAGACTAGCATTTGTGAAATTCGCCAGTGGATGCAAGATAATTTCCTGAAGTTAAATGATGATAAAACAGAATTTATGATGATTGGCTCCCCACAACAACTTTCAAAAGTCAATATTCCCTTCATTAGTATAGGCGATTCTCATGTCACTCCAGTTGGCCAAGCCCGTAATCTGGGTGTTATTTTTGATTCTTCATTGTCACATAAAAGTCAAATCTCCAATATTGTTCAGCTTCATTTCATATTCGCAACATCAGCAAAATCAGAAAATATCTCAACCGCAACTCGACTGAACAAATCATACATTCTTTTGTTACGTCGAGGCTAGACATGGGGAATTCCCTTTTGTTTGGTCTTCCGCAAGAACAACTCACCAGGCTCCAACGTATTCAGAACACTGCTGCACGTGTGGTCACATTAACCAGAAAATCCTCCCACATTACCCCAATCTTGAAAAATCTACACTGGTTACCAGTCTCCTCTCGGATAATCTATAAAATGATGTTGTTGGTTTACAAAGCTCTAAATGGCAAAGCCCCCTCATACATCATGGACATGCTTTCCACTTACAGACCCTCCCGCACTCTCCGATCCAGTAACAAGCATCTACTACATGAGCCAAAATCACACCTTATTTGGGGAGACAGGTCATTCTCTGTAGCAGCACCTCGTCTGTGGAATCGGCTACCTATTCACATCAAAACCTCAGAAACCATCCAGTCCTTCAAAACAGCTCTCAAAACTCACCTCATGTCGTTAGCTTTCAATTAATCCCTTGCATTTATGTTTATTTTGTTTTTCTGCTCTTCCGTTGCTTACCTTAATTTGTTTAGTTTGTTTATTAATTCTTATTGATTTTGTTTACCTATTTTTGCTGCTGTTTTGCTTGTATACAATTGTATAGCGCCTTGAGCACCTCACGGTGGATATGTTTGCGCTTTATAAATGTCCAATATTATTATTATTATTATTTCACCAACCAAGTTTGCACACTCGACTCAATTTTTAAAGGAGACATTTCTTCAATATTTTGCACATGAGAGGGAAGTCAGGTGATTTCAAAATGAAGCTAAAGACTACACATGTCCAACCATGGTCCAACTATCTGAAAAGAAACCCTTTATGTCATCTTCATTCAGTGTCATTGGTCTGGTGGCTGACTATATGGAGCAATGTGTAGTAACTATAGTTCCCGGTTCATGCCACGTTTCTTTTGGCACAGTTGACAGAGGCAATACTGAAGCAGTGTTGGTCGAGGTGCCATCAGTCAATCTTGTATTGCATGTTTTCAATACCTTAAGACTCTCATACACAGTATTGAGAGTCCCAAATGTTCGGACAGATGTTCCTACACGCCTCTAACCACCAACCTGTAAAGCTCAGTGCCTACTTCTCGTCCAAGTCGCTCCCACGTGCGGAAGCATTCTGGCATCATGCTGGCATAGTGTGTCTGTTGATACGCGTAGCGTGTGATACGCGACTGACCATGAGAGCTTCCCTGACTGTGTCCCAGCTTGAACTGTCAAGAATCGGACAATAATTGAACACGTTACTAATGTGCGCCTTAATTTGTAAAGCTTGAAGAAATATTCGTATACACCATAACGAGACATGTGCCTACTACTGATTAAAATAGGAAATGTACATTTCGTAAGGTCATGGCCAAATTCTGCTAAATGCACTTCAAAAATCTGTCAGATTTATCAAAATCTGCCAAATTCCCCAGAATTACTCGAAATACACTACAAACACTTAAAATCACATGCAGATGTTGTAGATTTGCCTTAATTAAGGTTCAAATTACATTATAAATAATCTATAGTTACATAAAGATGTTATGAAATTGCGTAAATTTCAGGCAAAACGTGGAACCTTGCGTCACGAAGTCTGGTTCCCATTGAACCTTAGCACCTAAACCAGCCGAACCTTTCCCATTGTGCAAGGGTTTGTTTGAAAAGATTGAAGTTTTTTTCAAACAAATGTACCATATTTGTGAAATTTCCTGTTTTCAGGCTGCCAAATAACCATTTTTGCAGAATTCTGCCACAAATCTGTCAAAAACAAAATCAATTCTGTCAAATTTTCTATCAAACTTTTTTTTTTTTTGACAAAAATCTGTCAAAGTTAGCCGAAAATCTGCTAAAACGGTCACCCTGCATACAGACCATCGCACGCACTCGGCTCACTAGTCATTTCATGGCGTGTATGAATTGGGCCTTGCTCCATGGAATAAAGAACTCGAAGGAACGCCGTATAGCCCTAACCCTTCATTATCCGATGGATTGACCTATGACAATTCACCTGTTCAACTAGCAGTGTCCTGCGACCGGTTCTTGTAAGCTGATAGCCCGTGGCCGACCCTTCCACGCCTGCTCCAACTACAACACAATCGTAGTAATTACAGGTCTGATGAGCCATTACATCTAAACAGTTCTGCTAATCTAAATTTTAGGTTTTACGATCAGTGAACTGGCATTGTTCGTGTATATGGTGACGTCAGTCAGTTGCCGTGTCACGCGTATTTAGCTGCTCTATTTTCTCGTCCAGACAACTAACAGCAATATTTTCATGCGTGCTGTATGGTGTACTATAAAGGACACCTATCTGTTATCGTCGTGCGTGTGGGGAGCTCCGTCGTGCCTGTGAGCAGGTCCGTCGTGCCTGTGAGCAGGTCCGTCGTGTTTGTGAGCAGACCGTCGTGCGTGTGAGTAAAACCGTCGTGCCTGTGAGCAGGTCCGTCGTGTTTGTGAGCAGGTCCGTCGTGCGTGTGAGTAAAACCGTCGGGCCTGTGAGCAAGTCCGTCGTGTTTGTGAGCAGACCGTCGTGCGTGTGAGTAAAACCGTCGTGCCTGTGAGCAAGTCCGTCGTGTTTGTGAGCAGACCGTCGTGCGTGTGAGTAAAACCGTCGTGCCTGTGAGCAAGTCCGTCGTGTTTGTGAGCAGACCGTCGTGCGTGTGAGTAAAACCGTCGGGCCTGTGAGCAGGTCCGTCGTGTTTGTGAGCAGAGCGTCGTACGTGTGAGTAAAACCGTCGTGCCTGTGAGCAGGTCCGTCGTGCGTGTGAGCAGGTCCGTCGTGTTTGTGAGTAAAACCGTCGTGCGTGTGAGTAAAGCCGTCGTGTTTGTGAGTAAAACCGTCGTGCGTGTGAGTAAAACCGTCGTGTTTGTGAGTAAAACCGTCGTGCGTGTGAGTAAAACCGTCGTGCGTGTGAGTAAAACCGTCGTGTTTGTGAGTAAAACCGTCGTGCCTGTGAGTAAAACCGTCGTGCGTGTGAGTAAAACCGTCGTGTTTGTGAGTAAAACCGTCGTGCCTGTGAGTAAAACCGTCGTGCCTGTGAGTAAAACCGTCGTGTTTGTGAGTAAAACCATCGTGCGTGTGAGTAAAGCCGTCGTGCCTATGAGGCGCCATGTGTAAATAAATTATTTAACAAAATTATTTATATATAATTCATTATTTATTATATAATTCAGTTTTCCGGACAATTATATGTAAATAATTGATTGGCAGTTTGCATTATATGTAAATAAATTTATTTGCCACTGCATTATTTATATATATAATTTTTTTTGCAACCTTATTATTTATATATAATTTATTTGCAAACTTATTATTTATATATAATTTATTTGGTACCTCATTATTTATATATATATTTTTTGCACGCTTTAATCATTTATTATATGATTTATTTGGTACCTTATTATTTAAATATAATTTTTTGCACACTTTATTTACTTATATATAATGCATTATTTATTATATAATTCATTATTTATTATATAATTCATTATTTATTATATAATGCATTATTATATTTTATCACTACAAGATAAAATGCATCATGCGGCACAGACACACACTGTTGATCAGTCACGTCATTTTCTTCAATCAGCTGGTTGGCCGCCCCAATTATTTGCGGACGTGACATATTGAGGCCAGAGAAATTGTTCATATCGCTAAAATGATATGGATCGCGCGCCCAAAGGGGTAAAAGAAGCAATACCGATACAGTGTATTAAGTCAAGTTCATTAATTAGGTTAAGTTCGCGCCTCGTGAATTCTTAAATTACGAATCCACACTTGCGAGTGTATTCTTCGACTTAAACCATTGCGTCAACAGAAGTATTGGAAAGAATGCTGCAACCTGACGCCACTTTTTGCTTCATATATCATCTCAATGAAGGTCATTCGTTGCAAAAATGATAATAATACATGAATCTGGGACTGAGAAATGTTTCAAATTTTGTTAGGAAATACTTACTTAGACTCTCCTTAGACTTCGTACACAAGCGCGGAAGTGGCGTCAGATTGCAACATTTGTCCCTGGCATGTGTATCGCCACACCCGTACAACCAAGCCATTTTGTGTGTGTAGGCTCCTTACGACAAAATGGATAGTTAAGACGACGATTTCTTTCTGATTTAAAGTAGTTTTTGCAGTGACGGCGGCGAATGTGACAGTGAAGATGTGAAGATTCTTCGTTCCGAATCCACACTTTGTGACCAGTGTAAGAGATTCGTAGATCCGAATCCACAGTTTTAACAATAGTGTGACGTCATAGCAATGGTTTAAGCTCAAAAAGTTCACTTCGGCTTAGCTTCTCGAAGCCGCTATACATACCACCTCCCCTAATAAACCCACCACCTCCCCTTCGCCTCCAACATTAAGAAATTAATTAAGGGCGAGAAGTTACTGGGTACGACGGGCAGTCCCTCAATTCAAAAGAAATAAATAGTTCTTAAGTAAGATTTTGAATTTTGACCAAAAAAAAGTTCGTTTTAATCTTTAGAAACACTACGCCTAGCACCCTCTAGTACTGGTGGGGCTTATTCCAACCGTATTTTCCAACGGTGGGAAAAAAATCGGCGTGCCTTTTTTCAAGTTTATTCTTAAGAAATTTTGGCATTTTTCAAGTTTATTCTTAAGTAATTTAGGCATATTATAAATTCAACCGTAAATTAACGTGACAAATTACACTGTGACTAACACTCATTTGTTCTGATGGGGTTAGTATCCAACCGTAGTTTCTAGCGGTGGATATATTCGCAGTGAATGATTGGCAAGCGTGCCAAGATTTGGGCCCAGTGATGCCAAGCATGGCAAGGATTTGGGGCAAACGTACGTGCCCCCAGTTTTTTTTCTGGCCAATGTGCCCAAACTGTTTGGATTAATAACATTTGAATAAAACAAAATAGAATAGCGGCTCGAAAAAACTATGCCAAAAAGTCAAACTTTTGTTTCAAGGTGTTTTTGTGTGTGGTCTGAGAATAATTATTATATAATGCATTATATAATAAATAATGAAAGTGTGCAAAAAATATATATATCAATAATAAGTTACCAAATAAATTATATAATAAATAATTGAAGTGTGAAAATTATATATAAATAATGAGGTACCAAATAAATTATATATAAATAAATAAAGTGCACAAAAATTATATATCAATGAAAAAGGTTGCAAATAAATTATAAATAAATAAAAAAGTGTGCAAAAATTATATATAAATAATAAGTTTGCAAATAAATTATATATGAATAATTCTAGTTTGCCCAAAATTATATGTAAATAATTAGGTTGCAAAAAAAATTATATCTATAAATATTGCAGTGGCAAATACATTTATTTACATATAATGCAAACTGCCAAACAGTTATTTACATATAATTGTCCGGAAAACTGAATTAGGCCTATATAATAAATAATGAATTATATATAAATAATTTTGTTAAATAATTTATTTACACATGGCGCCTCATAGGCACGACGGCTTTACTCACACGCACGACGGTTTTACTCACAAACACGACGGTTTTACTCACAGGCACGACGGTTTTACTCACAAACACGACGGTTTTACTCACACGCACGACGGTTTTACTCACAGGCACGACGGTTTTACTCACACGTACGACGGTCTGCTCACAAACACGACGGACCTGCTCACAGGCACGACGGTTTTACTCACACGCACGACGGTTTTACTCACAAACACGACGGTTTTACTCACAGGCACGACAGTTTTACTCACAAACACGACGGTTTTACTCACACGCACGACGGTTTTACTCACAGGCACGACGGTTTTACTCACATGTACGACGCTCTGCTCACAATCACGACGGACCTGCTCACAGGCACGACGGTTTTACTCACACGCACGAAGGTCTGCTCACAAACACGACGGACCTGCTCACAGGCACGACGGTTTTACTCACACGCACAACGGTCTGCTCACAAACACGACGGACCTCCCCACACGTACGACGCTCTGCTCACAAACACGACGGACCTGCTCACAGGCACGACGGTTTTACTCACACGCACGACGGACCTGCTCACAAACACGACGGACCTGCTCACAGGCACGACGGTTTTACTCACACGCACGACGCTCTGCTCACAAACACGACGGACCTGCTCACAGGCACGACGGTTTTACTCACGCGTACGACGGTCTGCTCACAAACACGACGGACCTGTTCACAGGCACGACGGTTTTGCTCACGCGCACGACGGTCTGCTTACAAACACGACGGACCTGCTCACAGGCACGACGGTTTTACTCACACGCACGACGGTCTGCTCACAAACACGACGGACCTGCTCACAGGCACGACGGTTTTACTCACACGCACGACGGACCTGCTCACAAACACGACGGACCTGCTTACAGGCACGACGGAGCTCCCCACACGCACGACGATAACAGATAGGTGTCCTTTATAGTACACCATAGTGCCGACCTCGGGACAAGAAACCGAGGTCAAACACTAGGGCTGTGTGCGTGACACGGCCACTGACTGACGTGTGGACAGTGGCAGAACAAGGTCATTTTATTGTAGTCCTATAACTAGGACTCTTCGAATCGCCTTTTTTTAACATTTGGAGATGGCCAGGCGATAGGTCCTAGAATCTTAGAGTACATCTATTTTGACCATTTTCACTCGTACCCCCTATCAAAATCGTCAGATTTCATCCCCAAAACAGTCCTCAATTAAACTGCCTGATGCGCCCCTGTAGGCTCCAGTGAGAATTGAAAATACAAATGGTGGGGGTAAGATTCAATTACCTTTGGGAAGAAAAGAGAAATTCCACCTTCAATTCGGGAAACATCCTTGTCGCACAAGCCTTGTTGGGGGATGCCATTTTGAATTCAGGAAAAATTGACTTGCATCAGACAGACAGACCAATCACAGGGCACTTTGATTGGTCACCTGGATTGGTCGCCATGGCGACCAATCAAAGTCTGGCAGTTTGAGGACTGTTTTGGGGGCAGAAATCTGAAGATTATGATAGGGGGTACGAGTGAAAATGGTCAAAAGAGGTTATTGATACCGCCATGTACTTTATGATCCTAGGACCCTACTATCGGCACGACCATCTCCAAATGTTAAAAAAGGCGATTCGTAGAGTCCTAGTTTCTCGGACTAATTTTATTGGAGGTATAGTGACAAGGGGCACTCGCTCATCCGTGCTGAGCTTCAAGTCGGTTAGTCCACGGACCATTTACACGTGTGTATTTGGTCCGTGGTTAGTCCACATGCATGGCGTCGCGAGGGGGGGGGGGGGATACCCCCCATATCCTCCTTCCCGGCTACGCCACTGATTCTGTACATCACATCCACTGAGTGGATGAATGATAACAAAATATGTGACCTTTATTTTATGCCTTCCAATGACCTCTTTTGACGATATGTAGAGGGCGCTTTTTTTTCCTTATCAATTTATTCCGATTTCATTTTTATCTTATTTAATTTAATGAAGGAATTCGTTCTTCTCCTTCCATACTAGGCTTAAGGGTATTCGAATCAACTGTAAAACTAGTCATCCACATTTCTCTTTTTGCTTTAATTACTAAAACAAACGATATCATGGGCGTGGGGGTAAGTTTCGATTTTTTAGTGGGTGGGTTGCCGGGGGAGGGGGGGGGGACGGACACCTGCCTGGGGGCAATGAGGGCACGCCCCAGAGCCCTCGCGGATCCGGAGGGGGAGTTTTTTTTCTTCAAAGAAATACATTAAAAAAAATGTGAACTCCCCCCCCCCCCGCTCTGACACCCAAAACAAATTATGACAATTATACTGGTAATTATACTGGCTTTTCCCGGCTATTTTAAAACGTTTGTCATCCGAATGCACCGTTTCTAATATTCAAATTCGTCCATCAACGTCGATTAAGTGCACTTCCAATGTCCAATTTCGTCTCTCGTCAGACAATTTCAAATTCAGTTAAAAGCAAATTCAAACAATGAGCGCACGTTTTCGTCCCGGAGTATTCGATTTTGTCTCGTCTGCGCCAAAACCTTCTTATTCAGATATCAAATTCGTCTAATTGATTTATATCACACGAATTCGATATCTGAATGCTTCCATTCGGCAACGAATTGATCTATAATGACGAATTTTCTCGAACCCGGTGACTAAAGAGCCTGTGACTAAACTTTGAAATCGAATGGTAGATGACTAAATTGGTTTTGTTTAACAGTGTGAAATTTTTCTCGGACAATGACTTGAATGTTAGAGTTGGTGAATTTGAATGAAAAATGTTTTAAAATAGCCGGGAAGACCTATAATATCCGCTTGTGTACAACATTCGGTCAGAGCCAGCTTGGTTTCATGGGTTTTGTACACTTTTCTGTCATATAGTGTTGATGATCGTCAAATTTGAACAACACTCGCATTGACAGTATGGTTTGAGCCCCCCTATTGATTTTACCGTAGGCCAAGTGTCCGGTGAAAAAAAACACCCGTCTACATTTCAGCATTGATTTGCTGCTGACCCCCCCCCCCCCCGCAAGAATTCCTGGATCCGCCCCTGCACTGATATTATGTACCTGCGATATTTCTTTCCTGTGCGTCATTGGTCCATTTTCGCGGATGCATGATGCTTGAGAATTGGTTTCGAAGCCATACGCCATGTGCAGTCAATGCATGCAACGATATCATATCATAACACGTGTATATAGAACGCCGTCGAATCGTTTATGTGTGTCACGTCGAAAACCGGTAAACGCTGCGACGCCAAAAACTGTAACGCTGCGACTTCGAAAACCGTGCGTCTCTCGCGTTGAAGCTCAACTTGTGTGCGCTTGCGACGTCGAAAACTGTAACGCTGCGACGTTGAAAAACTGTAACACTGCGACGATGAAAATCATGCGAAGAAAACTTGTGTATTTAATGGAACATTACAGATAAATCCAGGATTCCTTTGTAAAAATTTGGACTCCTATGAAATCTGGTCCCTTTTATCACATATGAGTTCTAACCATATTACACGTGACCTGTAACTCTACTGTATCTTTACTTAGGCATGCGCAACACTACCAAAGAGTCGGTATACTTCATACTAAACTCACATTATACCAGACGCAAGAGAAGCGATCAAAAGGACGGTTGTCTGTGATTGTACAAGGGAAATCATTGTAAAGGAAAAGGAAATAACGCAATACTTATTGTGAAGTAACACAATACTTTGTGTACAATTTCACCCCAAGTGTTGAGTTCGGCCCTAAATAAATGCAGTTATTGTCCATTTGGTTTAATTATTCTTGACGCGCCTGTCCGTCATTGCGTTTTTGTCCACTGCGCTCAGGATATTTGGTATGATTTGATTGAAGGGTGCTGCTGAAATCAAGATCATTTGATCTTGTCGATGTCCTTCAGAAAACGCTGGCATTGAGAAGACATTTCTGTGGCATTTTTGTAAAGGGGACAAGGGCTTTACTGATTTTATGGGATTTAATATTGTTACGTGCGGGGAACGCACGGCAGAAAGAAATAAGCAATCAAAACGGGAATCATGACTTTTGAATCAAAGGCTAAAAAGAGACAAATTAATGATTAACAAAATTTAATTAATTCTCCCAAATCAATCAACAGGACAGTGTGTGATACAACAAACATTCTCAGTTAGTCTGCAACTTTAAACTTCATGCAATGATGCAAGAACCCCAAAGCATTAGATACAGGCAAAGCAAAATAAATTACAAAGAAATTAGCAAAGCAGCAAATTATTCAAACAGGCAAAATACAGTTAAGAACAAGCCGGCAAAATAAAGTTAGCAAAACAACAAAGACAAATTGTATTCGGCCGAATATAATTACCAATAAGGAACCAGTAGCAGGAACAGGCCCCGCCCGCGAATATTTTTCTCCCAATCGACATCCACATATGGGTGTACGCTATGGCGTTTTGGACTTAACTTTTATAAAAACATGGGAAGGAAATGATTAGAAAAAAAAGGGAATTTGAACGTTATGAAATTCGGACTTTATTTCCCTTTAAAAAAAAAATCCTCCAAAGCCTCAGGTTAGAAAATGAAAAAAAAATTCGGGTGCAAAACCGAGCTGCAAAATCCTATTCTATATCCACTGAGCTGTCGCACCTCGGCAAAAACACGGGAAAAAATAATTATATACCTGCGTGCGTAACAACAAAGTATCATAGAGGGCGCTAAAAAAACATGTATGCGGCATGCGGATGTCGTTTGGGAGAAAAACAATTCGCGCCCCGCCCAGCCTAGCCAGTGCCCACAACGGTATTAGAGCAGCCGTCGAACCAAGCATCTCCGCACCCAGCCGTGGATCAGCCAAGCCACAGGTAAGCAAGCGTTGAACCCCGGGAAGTCAGCCATATCAGGCGGGCCACGACAGTCCAGGTCTCCGTCCGGTAGTACCGTCAGCCTCGGCACGATCCAGTGATGAGGGGTACGTAGCTCGCCGGGTAGGAACGGCGGAAGATGCTGGCTCAACGACGCGCTAATGGAAATCGCACATAATGGTTGTACAATGTACACGGGGCACCAACTGAGAGCGAATACAAGCCAGTCAGTGCTTAAAAAGGGTATTTACCCGCGCGTAGCCACCATAATATACATTCATTAAATACCAACAATTCTAGTGCGGGAGCAAACCGTACTAAAGGATTACAGGATAAGTGGGTTCGTAACAATATCTTTCCACAGCCACAGTACATGTATTGAATCATGTGTGTCCTGCCCGCCGGCAAGCTCGGTAGTCGAGTGGTAAGACGTCTGAACTAGTAAGCAGAAGGTCGTGGGTTGGAGTCCTACCCAAGCGATGTTTCTTCTCACAATCACTCGGGATAACACTGAGTCTGTTATATTCACCTCACATCAATATTCCCTTCTAATCATCCATTTTATGAATAGACATAAAATGGGCATGAAGCAATAATTCGTGCTGACAGAAGAGAACTTAATGATCCTCCTAATATACTGGGAAGAAAATCCCAAGTGTTCCTCAAGATTCCTGACATAACTTTCGTCATATAATCTCGATTCGTTATTTAGGCCTTAATTGGTTCCTCTCAATTACCATCACTCCCAATTGTCTCTGTGTTGATTTCAATACCCTCCACCGACCCCATTTGAAAATGAAGGATCCGCCATGCACTATATGCTTTTATACACCACATTCAAGAGGTTGTGGAATGCTCGAAAACATTTCCGTCATTTTTCGGGTATATGTAGCCTAAGGTGTGATGAAATAAAAACGACTATTGCGTCTGTCATGAAATGAGTACAAAAGGTACTTTTGAGAGCTGTTTTTCAGGTCCTGTTTCGACCCGAACGTGCAATTTGTGTACAAGTCATCGTTGGGGGAAGCAAACAAAATATAGTAAATCGTGACGTAATAAACAGGACTCCCGATGCAGCGTAGTATAAATGAGTCCTGTTTATTACGTCCCGATTTTTCTCAATTTACGAAGAACCCGACGACTGTTGATTTCAATTATGCGCTCGCCGACCAACAAATTACTCGATGCATTTCAGTTTTATAAACATATAAACGCACATTACAAAAGAATGGTACTTTGTCATTATGATATATATGGGTCTACTCTACAATAAAAAAAAATATAAAAAACAAAACGATTTTCAGCATTCCACAACCTCTTTAATGCGCCTATCAATTGTTCCCCCACCCCTCCCCCGGGCTGTCCCACCCAAGACGTGTGATTTTAAAATCCCCACCCCTCGGGCAAATTTTAAGTGACAATCCCCGACCATGTCCCGACATACATGCGTACGTTGGGCGCACTAGTGATTGCCTTTCCATGTAGCACGCCAATGTTAACAATGTAAATTGAGTGACCAAAATCCCCACCCTGGGGCATGAAAAACGTGACCAAATCCCGACATCGGACCTCGGGCTGCGCGGGGGGGGGACATTTGATAGGCGCATAAATTTATCATCAAAATAATGCTAAACACCCATAGCGGAAATGTGGTATGAAACAAATCTCGCCTCCCGGGGAGGTAGGGGAGGGGGAGGGGGAAGGGGCTAAACGGAGGCCATGCCAGCTGTCCCCAGATGCCGATTTCTGTTTGTTTGTTTATTTGTTTGTTTGTTTGATGGCTTAATGATATATAAAGCTGAGGAGTGCCGACAACTGTTTTGAAATCAATGATGCAGTAGTTTAATTGGCTCCACAGATCCTACAAACTTAATAGGCCCGAAGAAATATATGTGTTGGAAGCAGCAGAGTCTGTCGATTGGTATTAGGAACAGGTGTACATGTATAAGAGCACATGACATAACTAACTAATTACATGTATCTTTTAAGGCTTACAATGTATTGAAAAATAACCATAGAACTGTTTTGTCCATGATTACAATTGAGAAATAAATTATGTTTACTGTTTGGGATGATTATTGCTGATTATTGCATCTATTTTTAACCAATCCTCTGGTCCGTTGTCTGCCTTGAATTCGCTTTTACAATTAGTGTTTTCTCCTTAAACGTGGTAGATACTCTTTCTCTTCTGAACCATCAATAGAACCCGTACAATAACGTGGACCGGTTTAAGACAGCTCAAGACAGGTAGGACAGGCTTACATATTATTTTTCCTTACTTATTTAGAATGCTCGAAATAAAAACATATTGCCGTATATTTGTCTCTTCAATAATATATGTCGGATATAATCTTTATTAAAGCATCATAAATATTTAAAATCATTCAAGATTGCAAAGTTCTAAATATTATGTCTTCATTTAGGTCTTTATGTAATTGGAAAAGAAAAGAAAACATACCACCAATCTTTTACTGGTAAGCCAACTCATAAATAAAATATAGATACTAATTCAGTGTCAGCCTAAATTAAGCAGCCTCCTGTATGTTGCAGATGATAGATAACAATGAGTGGTTTGATGAGGCTTTTAGGCAGCAATGCTCTTAATTTTGCTCTTAATTAATCCTTCTAATCCACGGTAATTCCCTGGAAGCTCGCTGCAAATCCGCCTTTAGCCACAAATCCATCGCTGATCATCTTCACCGTCATGGTGTTGTCAAGGGAAACGAAAGTCCCAAAAGGGAGCTCCGAACCGCAAGTCCTGATACAAAGAGAGACAGAAAAAAATTAGATTTTGCTTTGTTTCATTTGTTTGATTGTAATTTTTCTGGATTAAGGCAAATGACATTAGCCAAGTCCTAATTACTTGGCTAACATACGGCCGGCTGAAATAACTAAATTGCACGCGGCCATTATTTGAAGTCAAATGGCTCTTTAGTTAAACCAACTTAGACATTAATAAGCCTCTGTACTGATGACGTCACACTTTGTTTACACGTGTGCTTTATGGTGCTCAGTGGACCGTGGGCCCCCACTGGCTCCATAGGGAAGTGCACATGATTTTGTAAACAAAGTGTGACGTCATCAATACAGAGGCTTATTGTTGAAGCTAACAACGGGCGCTATATACCTCACTGAGACATATTATGGTATGCGTTCGTTACATATATTCATCTATCATTGAAGAAAATTGTGTATTTAAGGGAATTGCCAGCGATATTTTGCATTAAGAATTCGAATACCGGCATGGGGTTGCATGGGTACAAAGCACCATATATCTTACCTCAGTGAGCCAAGCGTGTCCCCAGGAATAACTACCAGTGTGTCCCACGTGCAAGTCTCCTCATATTCGATATCAAGGTGTTCTACTGTCAACCGAACTCGTTTACCAGCATCGACCTATGAGTAACATAAACATTCATCTGATTGTTATTGAAGTCAAGTTAAATGATTCTTGAAATTCATGTAAGTCCAAAACCAGTCCGAGCAGGACTTATTGCTCCAACTTCAAGGCAAACTTGATTCCAAATTCCAAGGTACCGAGTACTGTGATTATGGCCTAAGTTTTTACACAGTGGTCCGACAGGCTAGTTATTGTGACCAATATTCCACAGGCTGGGATTTCATAATGAGAAATATTTTAACTCTAATCATACTCGCCTGAATATGATAAACACATTCCTCGTTGTTATTGTACACACTGTGTCCATAGTTCGGCGATGCTATGCAGCCGGAGCCAGTGAATTGCCCACCGCATGTTCCTTCAGCCGCTTCTGTGACAATTTGTCATAAAAGTACAATTTGTCATAAAGTACATATTTCCATTTAACCAAAATAGATCGTGTGGTAATTGTCATAATAGTTACAACACTGCTACCGAAACGGCTTTCATTCTCTGTTTTTCATACAAAGGTGCACATGCATTTTGTCTAATACATGAAGGGGCGCCGGGCTGGCCATGTGTGACTTTTGTCGAACAGCGTACTGATGTCTTTAATTAATTAGCTCGGAATGTGGTTTTGAATTAATTGCTCTGATTTACGTGTCATACAAGTGTCAATTTTCTTTATCGTCGTGAGTAAAATCGAATTTATAGTTTAAGGGAAGGTATGATTTCTTCAGTCGCAGAAGAGGTGAAGTGTTGACAGAATAATTCCAAAACAAGGGCCTTAATTGGGAGACCGGTATGATATTATACACTCCACATTGAAAGCACTGTTGACGGAATTTGGTGTTGTCACTATTTCTCAGCCAGGGCTTACCGCACTTCGCCGTTGGCTTGATGGAAGTTGGGGGGTGTGTTGTCACAGTGGTGGTTGATGCCAAGATAGGGATCAATGCTGAGGCCGTGATTCGGAAGGTTGGTTGGGCGGAGGTTTTGGCTGCGGTTTGAGCTGAGGTTTGGGCTGTAGTTTGGGCCGTGGTTACGACTGTGGTTTTGGCCGTGGTTTGAGCTGAGGTTTGGGGTGTGGTTTGGTGTGTAGTTTGGGCCGTGGTTACAGCTGTGGTTTGGGTTGTGGTTTCAGCTGAGGTTTGGACTGTGATTTGAGCCGTTGGTACGGCTGTGGTTTGTGTCGCGATTACAGCAGTAGTCTGGGCTGTAGTAGGCCTATGGGCTGTGGTTTGGGCCGTGGTAATGGCTGTGGTTTGGTCCGTGGTTTGAGCTGAGGTTTGGGCTGTTGTTTGGCCCGTGGTTTGGGCCGTGGTATCGACTGTGGTTTGGGCCGTGGTTGACACCACTGTTGAGGCCATGGGCAGGGTAGTAACGTCACTCTCAGGGTTGACGAAGTAATCAGCTCGGAATCCTTTACGTTCCCCCCACGAGTCGGTGTAGAGAATCACGAGGATTTGATTTCCAGTGGACACAATTGGCGGGGGCGGTTCGTTTCCACAATAGCTGGTAAGAAAAATCGCATATCCAAACATAAGAAAAGTATTATTATAAAAATACGATTAATACATAAATTTTAACAAAACGACTTGACTTCTGTTATCCTTTGAAGTTTTGAATGTTTTACGTACAAATTGTGGAACAAAACTGTCTCTTTTACTTTGATTTGTCATAACGGAGATCGACTTTCGTCAACATCGGTGTGCAAGATTTCTAACCATATTCTTCTCACTGTTAAAACAAGTTAACACTACTGACTCTTTTCCACCAGTGTAGATGTAGGAATCACTTCGCACTTGAACGTAGTCGAAGCAAATGTCACGTGAGCTTATCTCTACTTCAAAATCGGTGAAAACAAGGCTAAGCGTCGTGTTGGGTGGACCCTGGTAAAAGCAACGTTAGATCAAATCAATTAATGCAACAGGTTCAGTACAATTGGCGATGCCAGACCAAATCATTGCAAAGAAGAGATGGGCGAGACTCATTTAAAACAATGACTGATACCTTATTTCTGGAGATTCAATGGGGGAAATGACGTTTTCTTTATGGAATGAATCCCAATTTGGGTATTTAAAAACTATACATACCTGTATTAACCAGGCACATGTCATTAAACTATCGTAGGCAATGGGATATCCTGGTGACATGATGGTCTTCACGTCTTCATCAGCTGATAGTTCGCTCATGCATCCTGTCACCAAAAAAATATTCAGATATGCACAATGATATTCAGAAGCATATGTGTCAGTTTGAATAGGTTTGGTTGGATTAAGTTGCATGCAGGTTCGGTTGAGTTTGTTTCTGCCTTCAATAGGGGAGGTTAAACAATAAAGGACAATAGGGTCCCCCATTCCCAAGAGGTTCCTAATTTCGATTCGTGTACAAAACATATGGGAGGTCTTCCTAAATAAAGGTTAGAGTACAAACAAAAGAGGGACAATAGGGGGTCCCCGATTGCAGGCAAATACACACTTCCTGTGGGTTGGGTTGGGTTTTGTTGGCTTGGCTTGGCTTAGGCTTGGCTAGGTGATTGGGTGGGTTGCGTTGGGTTCAAGTTGGGTTAGGCTGTATTTATCGGCTTCGGTTGGGTTGGGTTCGATTGGGCTAGGTTTGGGTTTAGGTTTATTTTGGGTTGGGTTTGTATGTGCTCAGGGCTGGGAAATTGGTTGGGTTGGCTTGAAATGGGTTCAGTTGAGTTAATTGATGTATTATCTCACCCGCGTTATCGCTGCCTTGCATGTAAATCTCACAGTACGTTCCGCTGTAGTCTGGTTTGCAGTAACATTTACAATCTTTCCCAACATATCCTTCGTTTTCACACTGTAAAAGCGGATCACACTCACCTAGAGAAATGAGCAAGTCAATAAATAATCGAGCGATCTAGATGTAACATACAAGGTGAGTACAAACAAAGGAAACAGAAATGGCGTCCCTCTTAAAAAAAAAAGTACTGCATGTAGCGTTTTCCAGATCTTGCATGTAAAAGCCCAATTAGTAAATTTTATTTTAGTAAATGAATCGGTCGTATCGCTCATGTGCTTTTCCAGTTTATGGACTTTTAAACACAAATACAATTTAGGGGGCCATTTGTTTTTTTTCTACTCGCCCTGTACATGTGAGACTCATAATCGTTTTCATAGCTTACTTTTATCTCCTTCCTTTAACACATTTAGTGTACATAGAAAAAGCCAGTATCACTTTTCCCACAGTATCGTTTTAATAAGTTAAAATGTTATTTCGTTTAGCAGAAAAAAGCATTTGGTAAATCAGGGAA
Source organism: Patiria pectinifera (assembly GCA_029964075.1). Taxonomy (NCBI): domain Eukaryota; kingdom Metazoa; phylum Echinodermata; class Asteroidea; order Valvatida; family Asterinidae; genus Patiria; species Patiria pectinifera. The sequence continues at coordinate 764,213 of CM057136.1, read as the reverse complement.
ACATAGGTATAAATAACGTTTTCTTTACTTTAAAAAGCTGACACTATGCCTTATAGTTTAGCATAAATACATGCATGGGCTTTTATTTTGGCAAACATTGAAATAAAACATGTATACCAGATGAAAATGATCATACAACTTAGCTTAGGCCAAAAAAAAAAGTCTCCGGTTTCTGGTATGCGCGCGCGTCGCCGTAGCCATGCGCGTCGGCAAAATGAAAAAGTTTTTTTTTTCAATACAAGATGATGTTTCAAAACCGCCAAACTCACTGGTTTGACTGGAATTCTGCTGCTGCACAATTTTAACGGGTTTTTGGAAGGGGTTATGATCGAGAATAAGATTTATGTGGCCACTCTGGACTCCCATATATTTGCACTAAGTTTAGTCGGGCACCATTTGCAGTCATCAGCCGACATTTGAAGCCAAAAAAAAAAAAAAAACAGGTAAAAAAAAAAAAGCCGCGTCGCCGCGCCACTTTTGGGGCAAGCTCCATACCAGAAACCGGAGACTTTTTTTGGGCCTTATAGAATGTTTGCATTTTAAAACTGGCCAAGTAATTATACTCACTGGAACACTCATACATTACATTGGCGATCTTTCGATCGTAAAATGTGAAATCTTCCCGGTTTCCCATCTTGAACAGATCCAGTGGGTTCTTGGGCTCTAACGTCAGCAGTCCACTGCCTTTAGAGAAATACTAATAACAAAAAATACTAGTAATAAAAAAAGAAAGATGGACCGATATTTAGAATCTAGGACGGGTCGGGCTGAGTTGGCTTATGGCTTTCATTTCTGCTGAATTGCAAGCGTACTCCTACAATGCAAACGGTTTAATCGTTCAAATATACAACATTATAAACTAATGGAAATGTTGCAACCTGACGCCAATTTTTTTCTTCATATATCATCTCAGTGAAGGTCATTTATTGATGCTAAAACATGAATCTGGGACTGAAAAACATTTCCAATTGTGTTTGGAAATACTTAGTAACATTTCTTGATTCTCCATGGACTCTGTATACACAACCGCTGTTGCAACATTCTTTTCAAAATAAATCTTATTGATAAAAACAATCGATGGGTTTTCAGGGGAGCACACAATTTACACCTTGTCCGAATGTCTGTAAGGGTCTATAGACAGACAGAAAAAATAAACATTGGGTCGTTCATAGGTCGCGCATGAGGACTGGTAAAGTCTCCTCACTTCTGGCGCCACAAGGTGGGCAGCCTGTGATACGCACGAGCAGCTACATTGCACTTTTAATATCGCTGACTTAAATTGGTTCTAACTACTCTCAGTGAGGGCGCACTGCTGCAATGGACCCATTCTTACCTCTGATCCATAATGCATTATCGATTCAATGTCGTAAGGGACACCGTACGTCTCAACTTCATAGGTCTTGAAGTTTGATGCAAACCCCGCCTTGATATTATCGTATAGGACCGTCACGTACCGGTCCCTGTCTGGCCGCCCTTGTTCGTGGTGCCAACCCACAGCATGGCCGATCTCATGTGCGATTGTTCCCATCTTTACCAGAAAAAAAATCAAGTCATTTGGATGATGAGTTTCAGCAATCACCATCGTTTATTATACTCTACTTGCATTCGTGCCAACGTTCTTAATTAAGACACTGAACGACCCATTTTCTTAAATAAAAGGACTTATCGTCCTTAAATCGCTGAAAATTGTATGACTTAGATTGTTTACTTATCTTATTTCCAACGTCTTGTTGAAATGAAACTAACCTTACGTCTTACTATTACTGAGAAAAGATGGGAAAACTTCCTGGTTGAGTTACTTCTGACGCAGCAGACATTGTGGGGCATACGTGTATGTAAATCTAAATAAAGCTCCCTGGACGAGGACTTTTCATCGGATCACTTACATAATTGCATCGTTCTTCTGACAGCGAAATAGTCTGGGGAAAATGGTTAATCATGCCGACCCAAGACACGCATCTGCCGTTGAAAAAAAATCAGAGATTTATTGCAATTTATAATGGTAAAATTTAGTTTTGTGAGTGGTGGCAAATACTATACATGGCCTCTGTTTAGGTTTCAAGGGGTCAGCATGGTCATGCCTCCTCAGAATGCAGTGTTTTGTACCAATACTAAGTTGTATATAAAAGCAACAAATTATAAGGAAAGCCTTTGTGTTATTTTATTGTTCTGTCGGCCTTTTTATTACAATAATTACAATTTTATTAGTGGTTTTGACTTCATATAAAGGAGTTGCGTGCATGAATAAAATACACACTTTAGTGTACAGTACCGACGATCCATCATGATTTGCAAGCCTGCCCGAGTCGGAATCTCGTTATTGTTAATTTACCGGAAATTGCAAAGCTTATCACTTACTTCAATTGTCTCGTCACGAGCTTACAACCTGCATTACCATAGTACTGGACCTTCGCAAAATACAAAATGCAGCACAGACTTTATAACTGTATGTTATCAGTGTACCCTCGGTGCTGATGGTGGTTTAATGTTATATTTCAAAGGAATGGGAGGGATAAATGCAAAACGTTGGTTTTTATCACACACAGCTAGCTCCCTCTAAAATAAATCACCAAGACGTTGATTCTACGCTTGTCGTGCATCAGATTTCTGAGTTATCAGTGGAGACCTTACCCTGCACTCGCCTTCTCGAAAAGGACACGATGTTCACTGCCCAGTTCCTCTGCGACTTCTGGAGTATACTCTCGGAATGTGATACAAGTGTTCTCCTCCCACAAGTCCATCGCTTGCTGGATAGTGGTACGGATTTCCTCTGAAAGATAAAAAGAAGACTTGTATGAATCTTGACTCGGACTCGGACTCGGACTCGGACTCGAGTCCCATTTCCCATGACTCGGACTCGGACTCGAGTCACAATGACAAAAAAATGACTCGGACTCGGGACTCGACCAATTACTACAAAGCACAAAATATTTGAAAGACGATCCTCTGTAGAGCAAGCGATACAGCCTGTGCAGTGCAGAAGAAACGCACCAATTAGGCCATCAGCCTCGGTCCAAAATGTTGGCCACCAGTATCAAAATTAATGAGGGGGATAATCGTCATAGCGATTTTTGGCAAGGTTTACACCTCCAGAGTTGGAAAATATGTGATAGCATTGCAGCGGTGGCAGCTTTTTGGGTGTTATCACCCTTTTGTCAAATTGTCTATACAAATGCTTGTTACCACTCTAGGGGCGATATACCTTGCGCATGCGCACTATAATTTCGTACCATACTTTCAATGGGGGCGCTGTTCAAATACGACGATCGGCAACACTATTTTACAGAATAGTGTACAAGTACCCCCGTAACCCGGCTGGCTATGACCGAATTTTGTGTACAGGTGGATATTATTACCAGTATAATTGTCATATTTGTTTTTGGGTGTCAGAGCAGGGGGCGGGGGGCGGGGGAGTGTTTCACATTATTTTGAATGTGTTTCTATGAAAACAAATATCAGAGCTGGGAGGGTGACCCCCCTCTGGATCCGCGCCTGTTGAGAGGTGACTCGGATTCGCACTCGGACTCGATGTTTGGTGACTCGAATACTAGTCTGATAAAAAGCACCATAAATGTTAAATACACAGGAACATTAGTAATTACCCGGAATGGGAAACACATGCACCTACCTATACCGATCTAATGACGGATAGGGCTGGCACCAAATAGCCTGTGAAATTATTACACCAGAAATGGTTTCAATCGAAACCATTTATTGTTGAAGATGGTTTGATAAACGTGTGCCCACATTAGCAAATGAATCGGCCTACAAGACCCCCAAATATTGTGCATTTTGTTCTGTTTTCTCAAAATGTATATAGTGACCCCTGAGCTAAAACAAGAACGTTGTTACGCATCCTAACTTAAGAGTTTGAGCAAGTTTGTTGCTTAAAAGGACATTACGTCACAGGAATTCGCAATGATGACACCCACTCAAAAATGACGCCCTTCTTCAGAGCAGTTTGTAGGGGATAAAAGTGTCAGCACTTACGGCCAAAGTTGTCATCAATCTCGTAGGGTATAATACCACGCAGCCATTTTGTACTGCTTACTGCTCGTCGCTTTTCTGTTCCGTTCATCTGTTCCGAGACACTCGCGTACAAATCGATCACTTGTGGAAATGTCAGCCGCATGTCAGACTGGAACGTTCCCGGTACGTAGTTCTCTTCGATTGGGTCTGGGTGATATATGGGCCTGGGTGGTTCCCGGTCCCACTGCACGGGCGAACAAAATAGGAAGGTGTCAATGACCAAATCAAACGAATTGTGTTCTTTCTCGATATCGTAAACCTGTGTTGTCTACAGAGTTCGTCATACCAGAAAGAAAACTTGCAGTTGGCTTTTAATTGGCGTTTTATGTTTATTCTTAACTCGCTACTTGGTATTAAAAGTATTGTGCATGTGCATGAATTGTAGAGCGCATGGCCAACTCAATAGGAACAGAGAAAGATGCGTTGTGCTCGCATCGATGGGCATCCGCGTATGGCGGAGCGTACGTAACCAATTTTCATCGAATGTCTGTTACACACTGCGTCTTGGTGTGGAAGGGACGCACCTGAACTTGGCGCGCAGACAAAAATACCGTCATATCTTTAATATCCGTTTGCCTTTTCTGTACCGCCGAGGTGGACACAATTGTTATATTTTTATGTGCGATACTCAAAGGTCTTTTTGCCTTACCTCTGTTGGTTCTCCATTATGTCCCTGTGCCATCATGATGCCAAAAGTCAAATGAACAAGAATCGGGAGCACCAAATTCATCGCTGTAGCAGACCCGATGTAGTCGACCGTAATCAAAGTTATCATGACAATAAATGTTGTAGGACCTTATACCAGTAGAGATTTATAGGGAGTGAGATTAAACTGCTTGCCAGACTTAAACATTTGAAGCCTATCAAAGCAGTTATAGTCTTGACAGAGAGTAATTAAAAACCCTGTGATGAATTCTCCCTCATGGATTGGAAGCGCGAGATGTATATTCATTATGCCGGTGAATTATTGAAAGGCCCGAATAGAACAAAAAGTACAACGAGCCCGCACGTTCAGTGTTTTGCAGGCATTATCTTAATTTTTGAAATAATTCTGTTGATTTGAAAGGAAAAATATGTACACTAATAAGAGAGTACTATGATAATATATTTTAATCTCACGTTTACCTTTTCGTTTGTTGTATTCACGTGTTATTGAATAACGACATTTCATCATAAATTGGTAAACCACTCTTCATTCAAGTCCTTACAACTTGAATATGTGTTACAAACGTGCCATGTGTATAAACCAACCGGGCACGCTATTCTAATACGAAAGGCCCCCTTCAATGGCGAAAGCATTGCACTAGCTATTGTTATGATAATCCTCACGGGGCAGCTACAATAGCGTGCACAATTGTCTGTCGATCCATTGAAGGGGCGAAATAATGTGAACAGTCATCACGTCCCAGGTTCGACTATTGTTGATGGATTGTTTCCTGAAACATTGTTAGAGCCCGTACAAAAACGTTTTCACTCGGATCAAGACATTTTATTACAGACAGGTTGTTTTTCAGGTTTCTCTCAATTTACTTTGTCTCCATACTAATTTGCCGCGATGCTCGAAATCGTGGCTATTGAATGGTATCGCTCAAACTTCATATTCTTTGATGGGCACGCTAACAGTGTCCTTATAGCTTTATTAACTAACATTTTCATAATAGCTTTATTAACTAACAGTTTCATAATAGCTTCATTAACTAACAGTTTCATATTAGCTTCATTAACTAGTATCATTAAACTCATTTATTGGCATAATTCCCGATCAAGTTTTGTCTACGAAAGGCCTTCGATACAATTGCAAAGCAAAACACAAGATATTACTACTCTTAAACAGGTAAGCCAAGTCCATTATTACTATAGGTAGGCTAAGGTTTAGAGCTTTCCTTCGTTTTGTATGGGCTGCCAAAAGGACATTAATTTTATGCCGTGGTTGTCAACAGATGTTTCGAATCATAAGAACAGCTTCCTTATTTGAGAAAAGGCATCTTTTGTTGGTTATTTTATATTTTCAAAAATCAAGGGTCGTGTTGGGAAATATTAATAACAATTCTGTATTTTTGCACCGTTGGCCTTTCATAGTTTGCCAACCCACGTGTTGACAAGGAAAGTACCCACTTAGCCAGCGAAGTGATAAAGCAGAATCATGTTCAGCTGATTCAATGAGCCGGTGATAAACTGATATATTCATGTTCCTAATCCTCCTAATCCACGGTAATCCCCTGGAAGCTTGCTGCAAATCCGCCTTTAGCCACAAATCCGTCGCTGATCATCTTCACCGTCATGGTGTTGTCAAGGGAAACGAAAGTCCCAAACGGAGGCTCCGCACCGCAAACCCTGACACACAAGGGAAAATGTTTTTTTCATTCATTTGAATGTATTTTATTCAATTTTGTTTTCTTCATTTAGTCAACCTTTAGTCTAAAAATCGATTTACAAAAAAAGGCATGAGCGTCCGATTTACTTTGCTAGGCCTGGCAGTAAAACGCTCGTCTACCAATCCGAGTTTCCCACTACTTGGCTGGCTTTCTACTGGGACGCTCCAAAGCTTGCTTGGGTGTTTCGGGCGATTCACAATGCAGTACGCCACCAATTGTTTGCCACAGAGAGTTCGTTTTTCCCAGTGCATTGTGGGAAATGGTCGACAAATTCGCAGCGCGGGACATTTAAAAATGTTAGGTTTTTTTTCAGGTCAGTAGTTTCGTAAGCGTATTATTCGAGGATCTGTTTCCCCTTTTCTTTTCTTGTTATCAATATTGTATTTTTGTAAGGTGGCAGATTGCTATGCCCCAATCTATAACGTTAATAGCTCAAGTTGTCTACTGACACTCGTTCAAATGGGCCATGTTTTGTCGACCGTAAACTTGAAAAATGGACTCTCCTTGGCAAACTCTTGGTGGCGCACTGCATTGTGAATTGCCCGACATATTAAGAGCTACATTAACGCGTATTTTCGAACTTTTGTACGTCTCAGCAAGTGGATTCATTCGCTTCCACAGCAGGCGCTTGTGTAATTGTCGGTGGTAGACAAGCCGGTCGGAAGCGGCCATTATTTGAAGGTACCGTGACATTGCTGACCCTAACAACGGTGCTTTAACCTCACCGGTAAGGTAGGCCTATGTGTTCGCTGAATTCATCTATCATTGAAGTAAACATGTTATTAAAGGGAACTTGCAGCGAGATTTTGCATTATGACTTTATATAAATACTGGTGTCATATGAAAATTGGACTCTTATGAAAATCGGACTCTTTTTCCCTTTTATTGGTTAAACCCTCTCACGTGACCGGCCCCTCTCCTAATTATCTATGCATGAGCATGCGCAATACCACCAATGAGTCCGTATTTCATAAAACCTAAATTCATGCTACACCGGTACCCATTATGTATACCCGGAGTTTGGGTACAAAGTAACACACATTATTATTTTATATCTTACCTCAGTAAGCCAAGCGTGTCCCCAGGAATGACTACCAATCTGTCCCACGTGCAAGTCTCCTCATATTCGATATCAAGGTGTTCTACTGCCAACTGAACTCGTTCACCAGCATCAACCTGTGGATAATTGTCCACTAGATGTTCATTGAGGTCATCACGTTCGGACACTAGACGTTTATGGGAGTGCAACACTTGAACGGCAAACTTGATTCTGAATTATAGGGGCCCACCAAGTATTGTTATGCTGGTCTCGGTTTGTATACATTGGCCTGGCGGGCTGGGCTAGTTATTGTGAATAAATAATAGTTCACAGGCTTGGATTTACAACGAGAAATATTTTCACTCTAATCATACTTGCCTGAATATGATAAACACATTCCTCGTTGTTATTGTACACGCTACGTCCATAGTTGGGCGATGCTATGCAACCGGAGTCAGTGAATTGCCCGCCGCATGTTCCTTCAGCCGCTTCTGTGATAATGTATGGGTCATTAAGAGTATTTTGTTTCATTTAATGAAAAATAAGAGTAAAGTTGGAGATATTACCTCCAAAAACCACTGTTGTAGAATGTAATTGCTGTCATTCCATTTTCAGCATGCATTCCCTTTTCTAAATAGTAATTTCGGATTTTTTGGTACATATACCCTTTCCTGAAGGAGGCCGTACGTCGAATTATTTGCACTATATAGACGCCTTGCTCTGCACCAAGTTACTGTTTCATGAGTCATGCATTTGAAAATAACAAAAACGTGCCTTTATAAGGCAGAACTGATGTGATGTCAGATGCAAGAAAATCTATTGCATAGCCCGCTTTAATTAGCTAAGATGTTTCGAATAAAATTTTTCTTATCATTGAGATGAAGCCATTGGTTTTTATTTTTTATATGTCATCAGAATACCTATAGAATAGGAATAGTAGGACTTACCACACTTTGCCTTTGACTTTATAGTGGTTGGTGGCTGTCCGATCACAGTGGTGGTTGATGCCATTACAGGAGTCGATGCTGAGACCATGGTGTGGACTGTGGTTTTGGCCGTGGTTTTGGCCGTGGTTTTAGCCGTGGTTACGGCCATGGTTGGGACCACAGTCGAGGCCACGGGCAGGATAGTAGCATTACTCTGAGGGTTGACAAAATAGTTAGCTCGGAATCCTCTTCGTTCACCTGACCCGTCGGTCTGGAGAATCACCATGATTTGATTTCCAGCCGACACAATTGGCGGTGGTGGTTCGGTGCCACAAGAGCTGGAAATAAGCATCGCATGATCAAGTAAAAAAGTAGTACACGCAAACTCTTGAAATGACCATCGTATGCAGTCAATTCGGGATTGACATCTTCAAAAAAGGACGGTCGTATATTTAGCTTCCTTTATACAAAATATCTCGAATATTTCACGGTTGTACATCCAATATGGAATTAAACTGTTTCTTATTTTGATCTTTTGTAGTCACCACCTGTTCATTGTTAAATACTTAAAAAACAAAACGCAAAACCCAAAAATATAGAAATGTGAACATTACTAACTCTTTTCCGCCAGTGTAGATGTAGGAATCACTTCGCACTCGGACGTAGTCGTAACAGACGTTGCGTGGGCCATTCTCTACTTCAAAATCGATGAAAACAAGGCTAAGTGTCTTGTCTGGAGGCCCCTGGGTAGAAACAATTGGAGATAAGAACTAGTTAATGAGAATGTCACTGCTTCCACTACAGCAACTGCTACCATAAACCAGTCAACAACGCCATTTATTAGTAAAATTAAGGTTTTTTTCAGGGTAGGGGAGAATGGCTCATGATAACTGCTGGTTTTCGTGAGAATAAGATCTCATGTTGCGTCCCACGGTTGGCATGCCGACATGTTTGTCAAAACTGCAAGATTGGCAAAAACCAAAGCGCTATATTAAACTACTAGAGCGCTGACTCGATGAACAAAGTGATGCCTACTGGACTAATCCATGTTTGTGTACAAACCTATGGAAGAACTCGAAATGTTGCACGGCTTTTGTACGGCTATTTGCATATCAGTTTGTTTTCTATACAGGTGCGTTAACGAAGCTGATGCACCCAAAATTGAAACGCACAATCAGCAAATGAGCGTTTCATTTTGCTTCGCATCACAAACAACGCAAACGCGCATGTGTATCCGAGCATTTTTGCCGTATGACGCATTTAACCGGCATGAAGCGCTCAAGTTCTTTCTTTGCCTGTGTTGTACTTGCGCGCTGCATTTAGAGTATACTCCATAGATATAGAATAAAAATTCTATATCTATGGTATACTCTTTCAAAATTCACTCCCGCCAATTTCATGATATTCTACAAACACGCACATGAATTCAAAATGTTTGCGCACAGGAAGGATCTAAAGTATATCTCTTCGCGTAAAAGGGAGGAGTTAGCGCTTCAGTAAATTAATATAGCTCTACGGCAAAAACTCAGAAAAATGACTGACACGACGTATCTGGAGATTGAACGGGTGGGAAAAGTTGGGCAAGAATTAACTTCTTGTTGTGGCATTGATTGATACCTACCTTTATTAACCAGGCACATGTCATTAAACGATCGTAGGCAACGGGATATCCTGGTGACATGATGGTCTTCACGTCTTCATCAGCTGATAGTTCACTCATGCATTCTGTCACATATAATATGCAGATTACATGTAACAATTAGGTTATGACCAGTTCTGGGTTGTATTGAAGTGGGCGGGGTTGTCCTATGCAATTAGTTCGGTTAAATTGGGTTTGGAATTGGGATGGGTTGGGTTAGGTTGGTTTAAGTTGTATTGGGTTGAGCTGGTTTTTGTATGCATTCAATAGGGGACGTTAACAATAGAGGACAAATTAACCTATCGCCATTTGCGAGTTAGCCACACCCCTTAGACAACCCTATGGAGTTTTTGTACACTAAGTTTTGTTTGTCTCAGATTTTGCGCGTTCCGCGTTCATTTGTAAATCATGTAATTGGACAATATTTCACAAGCTGCGTTGACGCGATTCTTGTCAATAGGGCCCACAATCCCGAAAGTCCACAATTGACGATCAAGTACGAGACTTATGGGAGGTCTTCCAAAAATGTTTGAATACAAACAAAAGAGGTGCAATCTGGTCTACGATTGAAGGTTTTTACGCGCTTGTGTGCGTGACTTGCTCTAACCTTACATACACTTTGTATACCTGTGAACAAAAGAGGTCCACGTGATGCAGGAAGCGTGAACGCTTTGTGGACTTGCACACGTCCACAGATTCCCCCCTCTCAGGAAAACAGATTTAGATGCACTTTTGGGTTAGGTTTATCGGTCGCAAAATGAAGAGAAACACTCAAGGAAATCATGATAACAATTTGGGTTGAAAGAGTGTTTGCAGTGGGAGTAAAATGCCTTTTTTTCTCAGGTTTTTCTTAACTGAACGAATACAAAGAAATGTCCACAGTAGGTATGTAAGGTAAGTCTGTGTGGTTTGGTTCGGTTAGGTCGGGTTATTTTATCAATCATCTCACCAGAACCTGCACTTCCTTTCATGTGCATCTCACAGTTAGTCCCACTGTAGTTTGGTTTGCAGTGACACTTGCAATCTTCCCCAACATATCCTTCGTTTTGACATTGCAAAAGCGGCTCACACTCACCTGAAAATAAATATACGAATCAATGTAGATATCTTGATGTGAAATATCATTGCCTGTCATTAACTGTGATGAGTAGGCCTAATCATCTGAGAGGGAGTTTGGGGGAGGCGGGCGGTTGTACTTCCCGACAAATATCCCGTGCCCACAGATTCTCCCACAAAAAGAACACGACATTTTCACCGTCACCTAAGAAGTGTCATTTATTAAAAGTAATTAAACCAAAAGAGGAATACACGACTAGTTTTTAACTCGATATAAATTCCCGACAACTACCAGATTTATGTGAATAAAGAGATACGAAAAAAGGAAAAATGGTCCCCTTGCTCCCCACTATTTGAATTTGCAGTAACTGGTTGGCCAGTCACACACCCCTCCCCACAATTCATAGGATTTAGCAATAGTTATGATAAATAGTAGAAATCTCCGAGGTATATAGTATTTGTTTCATTTTATGATGCTTTTAGCTTAGTTTTATTCGTTAAACAGTGAAAATCCAAAATGTCCGACCTCGCGAAAATTTCAGTAAGAAAAATGTAACCATTGTTGAATTATTTGCAGGAATCGTCATTATTTCATGATCTAAAATTAAATGGATTTCATTTTTTCTTATCTTAATGATTAACGGTCGTCATTTTTGTGAGCAAATTTTGGACATTCGTAATTTTGCCGAAAACCAAAGTAACATTTTTGTCTTTGCTTTGCTCATATTGTTTTTTAATCAAAGGGTTTAGTGAGACGTGGTTTATAGACCAGCTATTATTTTGTACAACTGTGCTGCCAGTGTCTTTTAATTTGCAGAAACTCAAGAACAAAGCATATACACGAAAGGGATATGATAATGGGTATTTTTCTAAACTTTTTCCACAGATTGCTTGCATAGTAATTATACTCACTGGAACACTCATACATCATGTTGGCGTTCTTCCGATCGTAAAATGTGAAATCTGCCCGGTTTCCCATCTTGAACAGATCCAATGGGTTCTTTGGCTCAATCGTCAAAAATCCACGGTCTTTAGTAAAATACTAAAAAAAAATGAAGAGAGAAATAGTACTAATAAAAAAGAAGCATGGACCTAATCGAGGATCTAGGACGGGTCAGGATGAGTTGGCTTATGGCTACCATTTCTGAATAATGTAAATGTAAATTGCAAACATCCTCCTACAAGAAAAACATTTTAACCGGTCCAAACACAATTTATGGCGCTGGGGCGTTGTGCTGGTTTGGGGCGCTACAACATTTGCATTGGGTCTTGTATCCTGGCAGATTGGGAAATCCGTTCCCAGAGGACGTTTTTAGGTAGAAGCTGCGAGGCCACCTTTTTGGTTGACCCTTGGGAGTTTTTACTATTGCCCTTGTTGTAAAGAGTTCTCGGTTGTTTGAGGAACGAGTTAATAAGCCAGTTTGGAAACAAATACCAGGTGCGCCTAGCACATGACAATGTCGGGACATTAGGACACCGTAAGAACAGTGGCCCGGCTTCAACAGGAACTTGTCTACTGGACAGGAATGAAAAGTCAAGCTGAGGAATGCTGCCAGAAATGCCATAAAGTGCGGATCTAAGAAGGCTCATCGCAAACCGCTGCGTGCTCCCCTTCAACAGTACATGGTACGGGCTCCTTTGGAGCGGATTGCTATCGACATTACTGGAAAGCTTTACATGACCAGATCAGGTAATTTAAGCATCAGGTTTTTCGCAAACTGCTTCGTCAAATGGGTCCAGGCTTTTCCTTTCCAGACAAGACCCCCGAGACAGTGCCAAGTTTTGGTACCAAAAGACAGTACCACGCCATTCCAAGCCCATTCGTATGGTATGGTAGATCGATTTCATCGCACAATAAGACTCTGATCAGCACCAAGAGGACTTGAATGAACAGTCATACCTGATGATGGCATGTCGCTCTGCTCAAAACGAAGATGACACCAAACATGCTCATGCTCGGCAGATAAGTCAACCTACCGTTCGACCTGGTGGTTGGGGCTTCGGGGAAAAAAATGCTCCCGCTGACCTACATGACTGTGTTCAGCAACTAACGGAGAAAATAAGGACGACTGACCCTTCGCCAGAAGGCACCTGTGAGAAGGAGTCAACTGCAACAGAAGAGGTGCTACGATAGTAAGTGGAAGGTACTCAATACGAGCCTTTGAAAATGGTTTGGCTCAACACCCCACAGAAACTGTAATGCTGGTGGGATTGACCATTCATGAGTCACGGATCGATGATGTGACTTACAGGATCCAGATGTCGCCTCGCTCCAAACCCAAGGTTGTGCACCATAATTGCAACACAGGTACAACCCAGCTGGTAGATCCGAGATGCACGTGCGAAATACACCTGCGAAAGTAGCCGCAGAACCTCAGTCAATGGACGAGGAGGCAGGTTCTGATTCGCAGTAGGACACAACAACCACTGGGTCGTAATGGAAGGGCCGGGCGAAGCAAAACGTAGCAAATGAAACCGGGCCCATGCCAATCACAGAGGCGCCCTACCACCAAACACGGTGTGGCAGACCCGTGGTTAAAGCTTAAAGATATTGCCACCGACTTACCCAACTCTCTGCTTCCCCTAACAGGATCGGGATGGATGATCGATGCCCGATGCAAGCTGTGTTGGAGCACCTTCACCAGGAAGAACAAACTCCGGACGTCTTGTGAGTTCTCCCAGCGAACAAAGTCACATAACTGCACGAAGGGCTGTTGTCAGTCATTTTAATACCGACGTGATATTTGGGACCGGCATGTAGAGGGGTGGAGCTCCATCGAGCTTGAGGGTGAGCTGGAAATGTTCGTTAGTGTGAAGTAATGGAATTCATCTGCTCTGCCACTGAAGGCCTAGGACGTAACCCTCCAAGCACAGGGGCCTGCTGCCCCTCGGAGCGGCTCCCACCATCAGCCCAGCAAGAGTGACCTGACATGAGACCACCTAACGATGAAGCTTGCTACCCTTCACAGTGACCAACATCAGCCCAATGTGATAGACCTAAGAAGTGTCCACCAATTGATGGAACCGCTACCCTTCGGAGCGGCCTCCACCATCAGCCAGACACAATGATATAGGCCTGAGTGGCGTCCACCCAGTGATGTGGCACTCTACGCTGCGGAGTTTGTCAAAAACTCAAATCAACAAGATCGCCCAGAGGAGCATCTGGCCAATGAGGGAGGCCTCCGCCATTTAGAGCAACCCGATACAGCCATGACAAAAAGCACCAGCCATAAGTCTTGCGCCTAGCATCATCCGGGCCGAGTATTCTGCCAGGGACCGTGGCACAGAAATGATTGAGCCTCTTTGTGAGAACTTCAGAGATGAGTGGAGGTTAGAACACACCCCGTGGGCGTCGACAAGCATGGGCACCGGCTGGTTCGTTATCGAGTCACCCACACCTACAAGGCTTCAATGTTCACGACAGACGCACAATATTTCTTTGAACCATTCGTGGCAGGACAGCCATCGCTTGGAGGTCTTCAGCCGCTAGGGATTTACCCCTTGAGGCCGGCTCCTGCTCCTACAACAGGGTACAAGCGTCCGCCGATTACTACAGGACCTTTTGTTCTAGAAGCTTCGAGACCGTTTTTTTTTTTGGGGGGGGGGTGAGTTTGAGAGAGTTACTGTTGTTGTTTTCATAAAAAGTTCTCGGTCGTTTCAGGATCGTAAAAATAAGCCAGTTTGGAAACAAATACCGGGTCTGTTGCTTCTTTGATTGTGCTGTGTGATGAACCTAGAAACGTCAAGTTAAAACTTCAAAAAATTATGGTCGTGAAAAAAACTCAGTTCGGTGGATTTTCAAGTGAGCATGGATATATACAATGTTCAGATTTGTTCGAAAATAAAAACCATAGACAGCTATTTGAAGGCGTGTGTATAGACTTCTTGATTCTGTCGTCACAATTGAGGTGAGGACACATTGAACACACATTGAACGCACATTGCCACTGCATCTAATTTATCAAAAATCAGTGGTGGCGTACAGGGCAAAGGGACTCATTCTTACCTCTGATCCATAATGCATTATCGATTCAATGTCGTAAGGGACATCGTACGTCTCGACACCAAAGGCTTGGAAGTTTGATGCGGACCCCGCCTGGATATTATCGTATAGGACCGTCACGTACTCGTCCCTGTCTGGCCTGGCGTGTTCGTGGTACCAACCCACAGCATGGCCGATCTCATGTGCGATTGTTCCCATCTGCATTAGATAAAAATCAAAATCGTTGGCGTGAGGACATGAATTTTAGCTACCAACATCGTCCTGTACGCTCTACTTTCACTCGTACGAATAAACGTTCAAAGCCAAGACACAGGTTCAGACTAACTTGTTTTCTTGAAGTAACTTGTGATGGAAACACAGAAGATTGTTGGTAGCAGCTGGTGTACTTGAACGTTCCAAGCCCATGATGGAGGGTGCTCTTTGATTTGTAGTGCACTCCTTGGTCAATCTAGTTTGTATCTGTACCTCGCACCTCGGTTTTGTTAAATCTAACCCCGATTGTGAGCATTTAGTGTTTGAAGTAAAGGGGACAACTGCAAACCTTTGCTTTGCGTGATACAATCTTTTTTTTCCGTCAGAAGAGTTTCCCATGGTCAGATACCTACAACATCAGAAACTTAAAGCCGAAACCCTCTAGGATCACTTACATAATTGCAGCTTTCTTCTGAAAGTGAAATAGTCTGGGGAAAACGGTCAATCATGCCGATCCAGGACACGCATCTGCCGGTGAAATAATAAAAGATGTCCGTGGGTTGTTGAAGGTAATGATGTAACAAAAAAGAAGAAGAAGAGAAGATAACCAACGTATGAGAGTAGTGCAGAAAACTGTTCTTGTAATAGACAAGCATGGATATACCTACATAAAATCCAGTTTATTGTAAACTGTACTTTGTCTAGCGGCCACACTAATTTTGCTTGTTAAACACCAAAACGAATGCCAATGAGTATCGAAACGCTGAGTGTTGTCTTAATTAGTTCTTTGCCGATATGTTGATCATGTATCACGTACTGGTTTGGCGTCATAAAAGGAGTTGTGTCCATGAATTAAATGCACACTTTGGTGTACCGACGATCAATCATTATTTTGCTTCAAGCCTGCTCACGAATCTCATTACGTGTAATACAATGCACTAGATAACCAGCATGCCAAAATGTGTGCAATGTCACGGCTTATGGTGCATTAAGTTACCAATATTAACCTATTGCAAAGTACAAACTACGTGGTATCACGTACTTCAATAACTTCAATACTTCAATATACTTCAATGTCACCAGCTGGCAATGTGAACTACAGTAGTCTTGGCCCAAGAATATTGTACGTCAGCAAAGTTACAACGTCGCGCGGAGCCTTGAGCTAGCTAAAAGGCGCCGGGCCGGGTCGGCAATAATTATTGTGGATGAATGCGGTTGGTGGGACGGGCGTGCGTTTTCGCTGCAATTAAGGGCAAATGCGGCAAGCTTACAAAACCGTCGACTGTGTTGAATATGTGATCGATAATAAATTGATAGCTTGCAAGTGGCACCAATGCATTAGGCCTGAACCTTCAAATTTCATAGAGTGTATATTGCTTTTTATCTCTACTTTTTGATACAAATATATAACTTGAAAAATATATTTTTCACTATTTGAAATCCGGAGCTACCGTGCATCAGATTTCAGTGTACATGCGCGATTTCTAAGTTATCAGTGGAGACCTTACCCTGCACTCGCCTTCTCGAAAAGGACACGATGTTCACTGCCCAGTTCCTCTGCGACTTCTGGAGTGTACTCTCGGAAAGTGATACACGTGTTCTCCTCCCACAAATCCATCGCCTGCCGGATAGTGGTACGAATTTCCTCTGAAAGATAAAAAGTGCCAGAAATGTCAAATACACGTATAGGGACCAGACACGTTTTAAGGGCATCTTTTTTTTATTTCTTTGGTTCTCATTTCCGACAGACCTAATTTTGGCTCCCAGCTAAAGAATTTCTTTTTATTACCGCCAACCCTTTCTGGAACGGCCCCATGAACAACAACAAAATCAAATGAAAAAGAAAAAGAACCTCAAAAGCTATTGAAAATTATTTACAGATTTTTGTCGCAAAAAGCGTCGCACGGTAACCAGCGGAATCCCATAAAATGAGGGGATGTTGCCTCTCATCGTCGGGTACACATTTACTGGCATGTCATGGATGCCCCTACCGCCAAAACTGGTGCAGATGTAATGTAAGATGAAGTGTAAGTACTTTACAACAGCAAAATATCCAAAATTCTGGCAACTTTTTTTTACTGGAATGGCTGTAACATTGAGGTTTCTTCCTGAAAAGACATGACATTTTTGCTTATGAATATGAAAATTGGCATTAGCATAAAAATAAAAAAAGGCACCAACACAATACCCTTGAAAATGGCACACATACAAAATTGAAAATAAGGTCAAATGGGACACAAAGCGCATTTTGAAAGATTGCATTATAAACAAAGATATTGCATGGACCCTTAGAGGTTTCCAAGTGATGCCTTCCTTGTACTTCGATCCTCAATTAAAATGGAAAGGAAAAAAAAAATGTAAACTAAGTCAAATAGGATCTTGCCCAAAAAACTAGTGATAAAAAAAAACTAGTGATAGTATTCAGCCATCTGGTACAACTGCATTTTCTTTCATAATTTTTTTCCCGACCGACACTACTTATAGGAGGCAAACAAAACACAAAATGAGAAGAACCTTGCTCAATGTGAAGATAGGGCTGGCCCTATGAAAATATTGTCACATGAATTCGTGATGATGACATCCCAACAATAGTGACGCCCTTGGTTAGCACGGCTTGTGGGAAGTGTGAAGGCCTAAAGTGTCAGCACTTACGGCCAAAGTTGTCATCAATCTCGTAGGGTATAATACCACGCAGCCATTTGGTACTGCTTACTGCTCGTCGCTTTTGCGTTCCGTTCATCTGTTCCGAGACACTCACGTACAAATCGATCACTTGTGGGAATGTCAGCCGCATGTCAGACTGGAACGTTCCCGGTACGTAGCTCTCTTCGATTGGCTCTGGGTGATATAGGGGTCTGGGTGGTCCTCGGTCCCCCTGCGCGGACGAAAAGAAATAGGAAGGTTTCAAGGTTCTAACTAAACTACGGATGTTAAAATGTTGTTCTTTCTCACTAAGAAACTGTGTCAAAAAGAAGGGTGAGTCGAAAAGAAAGTGACTGCACTCTTAAAACAGATTGGTTAAAGATTGGTTAAAATAACCAATACATTGGTTGAAATAACCAATACATTGGTTGAAATAACCAATACATTGGTTGAAATAACCAATACATTGGTTGAAATAACCAATACATTGGTTGAAATAACCAATACATTGGTTGAAATTACCAATTTATTGGTTGAAATAACCAATACATGTATATTGTTTGAAATTATCAATACATTGGTTGAAACAACCAAATACTGGTGTCTTACCTGCCGGATTGGTTGAACACGTATCTTCCAATTTTGGTTATTTCAACCAAATTGTTTTTAGAGTGCGGGATTAGTGATTTTTGTCTTTAAAAGTATTGTATCAAAAATGAAGCATGTTTTCCAATCATCCGAAAAAAAATCTAAGATTGATCTTTGTTAACAGAAGTTACGCATGATCGACTAAAATAGCCTATTTTTACAGCTGTCCATAGAGCGCTGAATGCTTTGAAGCCTTTTAGCTGGGTAAGGAGTAGGACCAGAGATTACACAAAGCATTCAACTCAAATTAGATTTTATTTGAGTCAAGACTGAAATATTTATATTTTACTCTCAGACTCTGCGCTTTGTATAGGAGAAAAAAAAAAATCAGGTCTTATACTGAAATAAGAATGGTGATTTTATCTTGTGTCCTTTGCAAGTTCCTGGTTTGTGTCTGTTACCCCATGTTCGTTGGTTTTTACGGGTACATATTCATCAATGTGCATCGGTAAATGATCAGTGGTGGACAGATGAATTTGTGATATTTTTATTAAGATAAAAATAGCGTGTGATTAGAGTATGCAAATTACGTGAATTTTTTTACAGTTACAAGTAAATGACACACGATATTTTTTCATTAAATTGAGCAAACCACATATATTTTTAATACTGATTTCTAATTTATTGATTTCTATTAATATTGATTTCTTTTCGGTCACTTTCTTTTTGACTCGCCCTGTACGGAGCACGTCAAAGCCGAATGAGAAACACACTTGGCTTTAAAACGATTTTTTTTTTAGGTCGCAACTTGGTATTAGAGATACTGTGCATGAATTGAAAAGCGCACGACTCAATAATTTACTCACCAGAGCCACTGAAACTGATGCACTGATGGGCAACCGCTAAATGGCAGAGGGTGCATGACCATTTTTTTTTTAAAGTAATGTCTCTTACGCACTGCCGCGTCTCATGCAATGAGCCCAATTAAAGGGTTTTTCTTATAGTTGCACTGAGGGTCAGGTATCATTAGAAGACCATTCACGAACTAACTATGTGTGTCCTCGGCAGGCAAATATGTAAATTCTAAAGTGCCGATTTATCAGAAATTTGTTTTTTTGCCAATATCTCAGCCAATATTGCAGCTTATGTTGACAGATGGGTTTTTGATAAGCAGTAATAATCAAAGTTGATTTTAAGCCATCATGTTCAAAATAAACTGTAATATTGGCTGAAATTGAATGAAATTGAAAATCAAATTTCTGATAAACAGAGGGTGCACGATAACTCCTTCTTCCCACTAAACTGTTACGTTAGAGAAAAATCCCTGCTTAAACCCGCCGATTAAACCAGTTCACCGAATCATCGGACCAGATCGGAGAGGTGTGCGCTGAAAATTCGGACCGATCTGACCTCACACCGGATCACCGGATGAAATCAAACATGTTTGATTTTTCGTATCCGATTTCACCAGATCCGATGTCACCGGAAAGCTTGTGAGGGCAGCAGCCCGGTTTCGCTGGACGCGATATTTGTGTTAACCAATCCGATTCACGAAGGAAGTCACATGAGTGACTGGTCATCATGTGACAGACCATTACCTGATGCCATGCGGGTTATCAAGTGGCTGTCTCTGGAACTGTGACAATGACACGTACCGGTGATCCCGCTGAACCGGTAAAGTCGGAAAGGTTTGCGGCGCGCTTTGTTGTAGCAGACAATTTCATGCTTACACGGTAAGGTTATTTTGTGGATATGCGAGAAATTTTGGCTTTAAGGATTTTTCTACTAGCGTTTTCAGGACGGAATTGTGATCGTTAGCTCGGGATTCTGTGGTTAGCACAGCCATGAGATTGTGCCCTGCACCTTGGCGCAAGACAAAAAATACCACTCGAACAGATGTTCTTCAATATCTGTTTGATTTTTTTTTTTTTACCGTCGAAGCGGAATCAAACTGTTTTTTTTATCGGCTAAACTCACAACCTTTTTTTGCCTTACCTCTGTTGGTTCGCCATCTTGTCCCTCCACCATCAGGAAGCCAGACGTTAAATAAACAAGAATCAGGAGCACTAACTTCATTGTTGCTTATGAGGGCACAGTGTGGACGACCGTAACGAAAGTAAATCTGACGAATGTTGCAGGACCATACCAGTTGAGGTTTATAAGCACTGGAATTAAAATACATATGTTGAAGCCTTAAAGCAATAACAGTTTGCTAGAGAGTAATTAAAGATCCTGTAATGAATTCTGGCACATACGTTGGAGGCGCGAAATGAATATTCATAATGCCGGCAAAATGATTATACCACGTTTACTTAGTGAACATAATTTGTCACCATTGTAAGGCCCGAATGTATTATTGTTTAGTGTTTTGGATCTTACATTCTGTGAAACATTCTTATTTAATTAAGTCGTTATCACTGGTCTACAGTATCGCGTCAGTACATATATCCCTAATGATTGAACTATCTGATGTTACAATGAAGAAAAAAATACTATGTAAAAGGCCCTATTCGAAAACTTTGAAGAAATGCACGAGCGGCGATCCCGAGAAGAACGGCGGGTGGGGACGGGGACGCAAATGGTGATTCCCCTACACTTAATTCAAGCGATTTTAACCAATTTAAATATACATTTCCCTTTTTCCCCTCAATAGCTCTTATATATATTTCCTGTCTGCGGCCATTTCACGAAAACGCATTTGTATTTTGCGGGAAATGTGCTAAACCCTAAAAGGGCCAGGTTTTTTTTGGGTACAATCTCTCAGCCGGGGGAGGGGGGGGGGGCAGTTCCCCTAAGATCTCGGCCATCGAGTGACGAAATTTTTTGAAACTTAATACATGCATAAAGCAACTCATCATAAACACACACAATAAGTTTCATGACTATAGGTCAAAGGGTTTTGGAATGAGGGCTAATTAATTATTCATATGTACGAATGGTAATTCTGCTCTGTGTACACGACGTATATGAAAAAAAAAAATCAGTTTTCACGGCGCGTAGCGCTGGAAATTTCCGATTTTTATATTTTTGGTATCAAAAGATGCGCCAGGCTCGAGGCTAAAAAGTCATAACAGCTCGGGTCGCGAAAAACTTTTTTTCAAGGCTATCGCGGAAAAAGTCGAGGGGGGGGGGGCGGATGGCCATTTTAGGGTTTAACTGCGAATTATATACAAACCTGAATCTACAAACCTGACTGTACATACATCAGAGTAGCATATGACATGCATGTTTGATAAGCGCCCTCTAACCCCTTCGAATTTCCGAATCCGCTGGTCCCCCAACCCGTTCCTTGCAATAGTTACAAGAAAACAACGCATCTTGGCAATGTTTACCCGGGGAGTGACGATATCAAAAAGAGCAACCCAAGCTTCTCAATTACACTTTATCCCCTGAAAGATGATCAACTTCGGTCTATGTTTTATAAAAGAAAATGCATTCAGTAACACTGCATGTGTCGAATGACCTCTTTGACCAGTTGGTGATAACCGGCTGTTGAGGCGGGTGGGCATCATTGACACTTGATCGCACTGTTGGTAATTACCTTTTTGCCGAAAGTACGACTTTTTTTTAATTTTTTTTTTTTTTTAAACTTTTTACCAACAAACTACTCCACGACATATATCAATCAATCAATCAAACAATCAAAATCTTTAATTTGTATTTATAAATACCTAAGACAGTTTACCCATTCCTATTGGTCGAGAGCCCGTCATGTGGCCAGTCTTAAACGGATGATAAAGACTTGACTGGCTGGTCTGAAACACTTGTTCAATCTCACATGAAATGTTGACTCCCATGAAATCCGGTGCCTTTTAACGTTTCATTGGTTGAGCGTTTACATTCCACAAGTAGGCATGCGCAAAACTACCAGTGAATCAGTATTTCATGGTCCGAAATTCACACTACACCAGCCCAGCTGCGTTTTGTGCGACATCGCGCAGTACGCGCGACGCGCTTGCCAAATTCCTTATAAGGTAACGAGTTGTGGAGGGGCATTCCATATTATAGTCAGAGGGGTACGTGTTTCATGAAACATGAAGTAAAATTGTTGAACAAAAAAGTTGGCAACGTCTAGTTTTTTGTTTGTTTTGATTTTTGGACCGAATTATGTTTTTGACCGAAAAGGTATTTATGAATGGGAATAATTGGAATGCTTTGTCGGTATTAAACACTCTGTTTAAGACCGGTCAGTGGAGTATGGAGTGCTGAGAAGTACCCTCGGCTTCTCATCGGGTAATTATCACCCATCGAAACTCCAAACAATAGGAACAAAGTTTTTAATACCGCTCAAAACACACATTTATTCCCTTAATAACGCATTATGTACACATGCACCATTAAAGGGAATATACATCATTTGCTTTTGCTGTAATTTTCAGAAATAGATGGATTTGGGGGGGGGGGGGGTTGGCAAATATTGTTACACTGACTTTTTGAGGTTTTGGGTTCGAAAATGCTATAAAACCAAGAAAAACAATCATTTTCCTGTAGTCTGGTTCCCTGACTCCATATAAGAAGAAACAGAGCAGTTTACATACATTGGGGAATTGTAAGGTCAGGGAACCAGTCTAGCTGGCTTGTACCCGTTCATAGGTGTGTAATCGATTGCAAACAAGTGCGATGGTCAATTGGGGCCAGTATTTAAAAAAAAAAGCCAGTTTTTTTCCAACGCTGGTCGGCCGACCAGCGTTGGAAATTGATATAAAAATACCACTTTTCTTGAAAATGACAGTAAACCAGGTGCCATGATTTTACAGGATGCTTTACACTGTCATTCACTAACAGTCCAGCAAGGTATTTCAAAATGATTTGGTAGTTTTTTTTTTTGATGTTTGCAAATGTTGTATTTTCCCTTTAAACGTTTGGATTTGTGCATAGATGGAGGTCTCCAGAAAGCATAAGCTTGAGGCGATACACCTTCACACTCCTCTCCACCGACATCCCTTGCCATAAGGGATCCGCTCATAAGGCCGACGCCTCATAACGTCCGACGCCTGAAAAGTTTCGGACTTAATATGAGGCTTACGAGGCATAACATTTCGTCACCGTTTTCACAAAGAGCCACATATGTCAAAAATTACATTTTTTTCGATTTTGAATTTTTTCAATATTTCGCATTGAAACCATGTACCTAACGATTTCGACATGTTTCTGTAAGCAAAACATAATTAATTTTTAAGTTACATTAATGTTGCAATGGGCAGAAATCTCGATAAATGCATTTTGCGTTTTCACGAAGAGCCACATACATTTTGGCCCTTTGAACGCGTACAAAACCCTTTGCACGGAAATACGTAAAAGTAGGTCAAATGAGATTTGCGTTTTCACGAAGAGCCACATATCTTTGTTTACATTTTCAGCTACACGTTGAACAGAAAGGGCCAATATGTCGGAAACCTGATTTTGCGTTTTCACGAAGAGCCACATATCTTTACTAATTAATTTTCACTAAATAACTGCTGTATTAAGTCTTATTACCGGGTTCATGTAAAACTTCAGCTCTTATAGAATCGTGTGATGGTTTTAAAGTTTTAAAATATGAGAAACCTCTTTTGCGATTATCTCGAAAACACTTTTGTTCGTGAAAACGGTGACGATTTATTTATTCTGCCTCATAGGTCCGACGCCTCATAAGTCCGACTCCTCATAGCTCCGACTCCTCATAAGTCCGAAACGGCGTTTGTCCACTACCGGTGTAACATGAATTTAGGTTTTATGAAATACGGACTCATAGGTGGTATTGCGCATGTTCATGCATACATAATTAGCAGAGGAACCGGTCACGTGAGAGGGTTTAACCAATAAAAGGGAAAACGAGTCCGATTTTCATACGAGTCCGATTTTCATATGACACCGGACTTATGAGGCGTCAGACTTATGAGGCGTCGGACCTATGAGGCGGACTTATGCCTCATAAGTCCGACGCCTCATAAGTCCGAAATTTCGGACTTAAGGAGCGTCAGACCTATGAGGCGTCGGACTTATGATACGGCCCTGCCAGTTCGTGTATCTAACTTGACAGATTTGTCAATAAGTGGTACAGAAATAGCACAAGAATAGTGAACTTGAAATTATACAGTCGGCTTTAAACAGCTGCTGTACAGTGGACAGGACTTAAACACTCTGGACTAACCATCGAATGACAACATTGGTAGAATAAAGGACTCCTCTTGATATTGCAACACTGTTATATAGAATGGAGTGCGTTTGAAATTATTGATGTTATGGCACGAATGTTTGCTGTCGTCACCGATCATGAGGAATAAGGACAAAAAACACAATTGAATCGAAAGGTTCATGGGTGAGTTTAGGTGAAAACAGTGATTTCTTGGACTCTCTGCTAGTTAGGCAGTAAGTTTAGAACCTCGAGTTAGCGTGGACCACACTACGTTCGCCGCCATCTTGAATTTATCACATTATATCTCGTCACGTTTATCATATGAGCGCTTCCGACAGGGCTAACAAGCAATCAGTACTTCCACATGTTATGTATAATGTATAGACCTTTCTTATACTATTGTTTGTAATCATTGAGCGCCATTTTGTATGTGCTGCCGCAAGCGCATCAATGAAACCGTGGTTGGCAACATATTTTTCAAAGAAAGTCCTCATTAACCCCTCATTTAATAAGAAAAAGGCGCGTGTAGAATTGCTTTGTAGCGTTTCTAGATAATTTTGTATTTTCCACAATCAATTAATATTTTGGTAATTATTATTAAGTATTCTCAATGTTTGCAGTGTTGGACCTTCCATAGTTTTTCAGCCCCTGGTTGGCAAAATGTGCCAACCACGCGTTGGTGATAGAAAGGTCTACAACATGTGTTCCACTAGCTGCCCCCCACCGGCTTACGTGACTATGAAATCCAAAATGGCGGTGTGCGTGAAAAATAAAAAAATCATGTTTGGTTGGGCTGAACTATCTTTGTAATACAGAAAACACAACAAATCTTATTTCTGTTGCTTTGCATGGCTTGAATGATTTATTAATCTAATTCTATTTTCTTACAGATTGATAACAATTTATGATATTACCGTTTTCAAACCGACCTCAGTAATTATCTTAAATGAAGCAAGTTAAACGTTTAGACATTTGCGTTTCTATTTTTGTCAAATCTCCTACACTTCGGGCTTGGTTTTGGCTTAACTGTTGGATTAAAGAAAATAAATCGATTTCCATCTCGATGGGGCATACAGCTCGACAAATTCCCGCAAACAATTTACAAAATGTCCATAAAGAATTGATAACTCTTTCCTATTTCATATTTTATCGACAGCTTTAGCTATGTCGTCTGTCATGACTTTATTGAGGACACAAATTCCCTCTTTGTTTTAAACTGATGCAACCACAAAATCAAAATCTTTGAAACTAAAAATGGCTTACCGATTAATCAAATTATGCTCATTAAGCGTTGGAAACGGTCTTTGTAAAGCACTCTACACTGTATGACAACAAAATCAAATTACCTCTGTATATTAAGCTTTTGTACGTCTTCCTAGCAAATGAAGCAACGGCAAGGCTATGCATCTTTATCTAATCATAATTACCGCTAAGCAAGCATGAAAAGACAAAATTGTCATCAAAATCATTAATTATCATTGGGCCAGCTTTATTCTTTTAAATTAATTGTTGGGTTTGGCACAAGAAAAAGACATTGGTCGCCGCCGTTCCGTCGTCCTGAACATGGATTAGTTCTTGTTCCTTATCCTTCTAATCCACGGTAATCCCCTGGAAGCTTGCTGCAAATCCGCCTTGAGTCTTAAGTGCGTCACTGATCATCTTTACCGTCATGGTGTTGTCAAGTGATACAAAACTTCCTTCCGGAATGGATTCTCCACAAACCCTGCACATCAAAATATGAAGAATTAGCTAGTTATTCATGAGGTATTCTGAGAATGTTTATCGGGATCGAAACGACTGAATTTTGTTCGTGTTAAAATGACACTTTTCCCGATGAATGGCCAGGAAAAGTGACTCGGTGAAGTTTTAACCAGAAAGAGCGTAAGGTTGCAGACCAGTAAATAAACTTCCATAGACCCCAATGGTAAATGCTCCCACTTCAGAAGTTCGGGAAAACTACTCACAACTCTCCAAGGTGTTCGAGACACACATCAAATTAAAGCTTATTTCATCATCTTTCATTTTCTTTTCAATTTTTTTGGGGGTCAACTGATGACTTTTAGGAGAAACTTCCATCCGAAGATGATCACCCCTGAAAATAGTCCTGAAGCCCATCGCTATTTTGAAAAACGATGCCTACACTCCATTGCAAAATAGAACGCTTTAAGGGCTCCAATTTCATCCAAATTGAACGGAACTACAAGCTCACCGTCCTGTGCACGGCTTCCACCCATTTTTTATTTTTTACAAACCTTCAAGTTTCTGGCCCACAGCATGCTCAAATACTGAAGATTTTGAGGGCATGCAAATCGTGATTTGGCCGGCGTAGGCAATTTCGGACCGATTTACTGGTCTGCAACCGTAAGGTCAAATCAGACCCGGATTTTGGGTCGGCCAAACATGTGTACACGTTTGTTGCACTTGAGACATACCTGACAGAGCCATGAGTTTGTCCTGGAATGACCACCACTCTGTCCCACGTGCACTCATCCTGGTACTCCACATCAAGCTTCTCTAGTCTTAACTCAACACGTTTACCAGAATCGACCTGGGAGTGTAATAAGGAGGAAAAAAGTCCAAGCTGGATTAAAAAAGAGACAATGGATAGCACGGCGCAATACCACAAAAATGGCAGAGAAGTATCACTACGTTTGCGCGCAACCGTATTCGGCGCGAGAAACTACCTAGTTGGATTTGACGGAGGCCTCTAGATGATGACTTGAGTTTATGCAAGACTGATAAAGAACATTAATTCCAAAATAAAGTTTCCGCGTCTTCTCTTCTTCAATGAACCAATTGTTAATAATTACAACGACAAGATATTAGATTGATAAAATTGTCATGCATTGTTATGCACCAATCGTCATAAGTACAAGTAAAGCCTCAAAAGAGACAAGCAAATCATAGTGAGTTTGCCAGAGTCTTTAATCCAAACCTTGTTACATTTTATTGATATTTACATTTATATACATGTATATTTTTAGAATATGAACCACCTTCCAAAATGAATTCTTTTACTTACTGTGATACGATAAACACATTCTTCGTTGTTATTGTACTCGCCATTTCCGAAATTCGGTGATGCAATACAGCCAGAATCTACGTTGAAAACACCACCACACGAGCCTTCAACGTCTCCTGTGGGTGACATTACATACAGTGATGATTGGTTCACTGTGAATACTCTATGGCGTCGGGTGTCCGGCAGAAGGGCATATGAAAATTTCATTGAAAGGTACTATTGTCCCCCCGCGCGTATTATGGATCCAATGCTCTCCCACGCGTAATATAAATCGTATGAATTTGAAATTTGTCACACGCATGAATCATAAGTTTTGGAACAACACTTGAAATTTCTGACAAAAATGTTTAAATTTCATAAAGATAGAGACACTTTTCTGCCTATGCCCTTTTGCTTGGAACATTTTTGGTGATTACGCGTTCGCTCATAAGGGCATACGCGTATTGACCTTCTGCCTGGCACACGATTGCTTTCTTTTAACTTGCAAACAAAGAAACTCTGTTTAAACTTAAGCGTTTCAAATAAAAATCTTAAATTTGTTCACTTCACGAAAAACCAAGTTTAGGTCGACGTCTCCTTTAGGAAAAGGTTACAGGAGAAATTGTGTTTCTTGAGCAAAAAAAAATCACCTTGCAAATAAAGTAACCTGTTTAACTAAAACGTGAATAAAAACATCTTAAGCTCCAACTTGAAACGCATACGTCAACATCTCATAAATTAGAGTAGACATTGATTCACTTGAAAAATATGATAAATGTTTATTAAGCATACATAGCAACATTATGTTTGACACGAAAAAGTCTTCACTGGGACACATTTAGTGGTTAACTCAAAAGAAAGAATACTTTCCACCGTTCCAAACAAAAACCCTGTTGCCTTTATGTTTCAACAATTATAAAAGCACCATCTTTTTTTATAGAAAATAGATACAACGTAACGAATTTTTGTCACTTAGAGCAAAAACGATAATTTGGTAGCGTTTACAAACTGATGTGTACCATTGCCGTGCCTCGTTTTTTTCTGTTTGAATGGCTTGTATGGTTTCTCCCAGTTAGCAATTCCCTCGAAGCATACGTTAATTTCGTCCCAGTGTAATTCACAAACGTAGCATTCTGATTCGTTCTCGTTTCAAGAATTTCGTCTCATGTGGATATTGTCTCGAAAAAGTAAAATCGTGTTTTTATCATTCCTTTAAATGCTACGTTCATTCTGATTCATTTGTGGCAAGCTGTAACATTACGGTCAGATATGTTTCCAGTCTCTTCGACTTCTTTAAATAACAGGCTAGACTTTGTGAAAAAAAAGGTAATCTAACATTACAAATATGACCATGGAAATCAGGCGGAACATGTATGACGCATTTGCGAACTTAAAGACTATTGCGTTCCTGTATCTTAGAGGCTGCTTATTTTAATTATGTCACAATGGATCACAAAAGGTTTGTTCATGCCTATCTGAGTTAATAAAAACCCTTGCCTTCTTACTCCTCCTTTAAGTACAAAGGCTGTGCACGAACTGAATATGAATGACCAAAGCGAGTAAATGAATGATGAAAAAAACCCAACCCAACTTGCTTTTTCAATTCAGCGCCAATCTCCACATTCTCGAAACTTTGACGAATCCATTTGAATGATACAAGGGTTGGAGTAGCTGGGAACATCCATATTAAATTACGCTTTTGGCGTTACGGGCAACTTACCACATTGAGGTACAATCGGCTTAGCGGTAGCTGGAAGCTGCGTGGTAAGCTCCTCGGGAAGGGTGGTTGCCTCGGGGGTGGTTGCCTCGGGGGTAGTTGCCTCGAGTGTAGTTGATATGGTCTTTGCAGGATTGGCTCTATACTGTGCCCTGAATCCTCTGCCTTGAATGCTTCCATCCGATTTGAAAATTACTATCATTTGGTTTCCTACAGACTCGATGGGTTCAGGCAGAGTTTGACCACAGTAACTGGAAATGCAATTACATATGAACAACTTTAGTTACATATCCAAAACAGTAGCCCACACATGGAATCCTTAATTGTAGCCCATATGGACTACTTTTATACGTACGCTACACTCTGACGGAGTCCCGAGAAATAAATGTCTCAGACCGAATACGAACATAGTTGCAGCGATAGTTTTATAGTTGCAGCGAAATATTTAAAAACTTTCTGGAGTGAACTTTCCTTAAATTTGGCATGTAGGTCGCATGCCATATGGCGCAAAATTCCGCCATCTTTAATGATGTATGTTCTTAGTCATCCAGTAGCATAACATGAACTACTTGCCAAATGAATCTCATTCACAATTGAGGCATCACGGAAGCCATCTGGGAAGAAATAGAACAGCCATGCCTCAACAAAAACGCGCGGGCTACGTTTTACGTTATCTCATGTATGGGGCCCGGCCATTCAAGGCATTCGTGTCCAGCCCATCGAGTCAATAATAGTTGCAACGTCGCAAGTTGCAAACTGTAAGTTCTAGAATAGGATTCATTTAATAGTTCATCCCGCAATCTTGGTTTAGCCATAATGTGATTAGTTGATTTTCAAACCTTGCGAAATATGACCCGATAAATCGATAAAGAGATTCATCCATTCGTAAACTTCATTCGTCAATTCATCATGCGATTGCATTAAGATATCCGTACTTATTTTTTTACAGGAAGGTAGATTCATGTTTGAATAATTAGTCGAAAACGACGTCGTATAGTTCTCTTTTTTGGGGGGGGGGAGGGGGAGGTGGCTATTCAACAGATTAATAAACTGACCTGTCCCCACCGTAGAAAATATCAGTACCGCTTCGTACTTTGACATAGTCGCTCATACAGCTACCGCCCTCAGTGTCAAGAAAGAGAAATGTTAAAATAACGGTAGACCCTTCAGGGGCCTGTTAGAGAGAGAGAGAGAGAGAGAGAGAGAGAGAGAGAGAGAGAGAAAAAATATGGTTATTATCGCTTCAACCAAAGGATGGAGAGTAAGGACAGAGCTAAATTTTTGTAAATATTGGTGCTATGACTTTTAAAGTGTGGATTAAAATATCTCTGTTTATTAAAACCCGAACACAATCTTAGCTTCAAAAAACGTGTAAGGCAAGCTCTGAATTTACATATCAATTAACGCTTAAGAAAATACCGACTCTTGAATTCATTTGTCCAAACCGCCAAAATTCATTGTCAGAAAGACTTTTATAAAGTTATCCGCGGGGCACAAGATTAGAAGTCATTTTGTGAGGTGGTGCCACGCGTACTACCTGAGAGCAACGCGCGCAAGCCGGGTGTCACCGCAGTGCCACCTCAGAGATTTTTGTTTTGTTATACATCGTTAACATTGTGTCTGACCTAACGACCCACCGTAATCAACCAGGGGCAATAAAGCATGGGCTCGTAAGGTAGTGGAGACCCGGGTGAGTTCAGCTGTTGATCGCTGTCAAATTTCGCTTCCAATTCCTTGTAGCAAGCTTTGACAAAACAAAAATAAAACCAAAACATCAAAATTTGAATCTGTTCGTGGGAAAAAAAAAGGGAAGAATGTGATAGGCTAGGCTTTGATGAATAGGCCACTGATTTACTGAATTGGCAGTGACCTAAACGGATGGGCAACGACTTTCATGGATTGGATACGAGTTTGTTAATGGCTTTGATGGATTGACTGTGGCTTTGATGAATTGGCTATGGCTGTGTTGGATGGACAATGGCTTTCATGAATTGGTTGTTGCTTTGATGGACTGGTTGTGGCTTTGGTGGACTGGCTATGGCTTTGATGTATTGGCTATATGGCTATGATGGATTGGTTGTGGCGCTAATGGTCTGATTGTGGCTTTGATGGACTGACTATGGCATTAATGGTTTGGCTATGGATTTGATGAATTGGCTTGAATATGATAGATTGTCTATAGCCTTGCCTAAGTCTTTTACGGATTTGCTTTGTCCTTTATTGACTGGATATGGCGTTTATAATTGGTTATGGCTTTGATGGAGTGCTTTGGCTTTGATGTATTGATCATGGCTTTGATTGATAAATGTCTTGAATTGATTGCCTGTGACTTCAATGGATTGGCTATGGCATTGCTGGTTGGCAATGTCTTTAATGGCTATGCCTTGGATGGAATGGTTATGGCATGAATGGATTTGCTATGGCTTGAATGAATTGGCTATGGCTTAAATGGTTTGGCTTCGGCATTGTTGGATTGGCAATATCATTGAGACTATATCTTGAATGGATTAGCAATGGATTTGATGGATTGGCTATGGATAGACTACGGTTTTAATGGATTTGGATTTGACCATGAGATTTTTCGTGTTCTTTGAGTTGGAGTTTCAGTAACGATTTGGAAAGGTTTACCTGTGGTTTATATTTTTCATGTTGCCTTTGGTCTATTAGTCATGTGCCTTACCTTAACGTTTGTCGTATGGTAAATGCACACAATTTAATTTAAATAATGAAGTACATGTGTACAACTTTGCCACTTTTCGGTTAAACATGTTTTACATTTAGTCGGAAAGATTTGGTTCCGTTAACATACGATCATCTTCATCTCCTGCAGTATACAGCTCACAGTTCTCCCCACTGTAACCCAGTTTGCAGTGACATATGCAATCTTGCCCAACGTAGCCATCATTTTCGCATTGCAGGTCTTCTGTACACACACCTGAAAAAATATAGCAAAGAATATAGCGGGTGCAGTGAAATTTCTTGTCCTACTGGGTGAAACATAGGGAGTGATTTCACATAAGTCAGAAGTTTCATTTTGAGCAGTTTCACCGCCATTATTTTGGCCGCCATTAGCTGAATAGATTGATCCATTAGGCACCGCCCAATGCGCACGCGGACAACCACCACCTGCAGCTCTCAAATGTCACACTGCGTGATCCAACCGAGAACGTCACTTATACGCGCGTACATGCATGTCGGACTTTTATGTACGGATGTCGGACATTAGTCTAGTCTGGTTTCTAGACCATAAGATTCTGACTATTTCTGATGAATCGTATTAAAGTCAGGTAACCGTTACAGTATATTTATATACGGCACGTGACCAAAACAGGAGGAATGCCTTTCGTTTCCGAAAATGTTCGATGTTTGCCGAATGCATTTCGTCGATACTCGGATAGCGTCCGGGTAATACCGGGTATAACCAGCCATGTTTATTAAAAAAAAAAAAAATGAGTTGAAAATAAATGTTCATTGCTTGCATTAAAAACACACCTGAAATTCAATTACGATTTTGTGCATCAAGTATGCACTCGGATCGTACCAGGGGCGAGCTTTGCTGCGTCATGTACGTGTATGTTGAATGTGACGACGCGTCGCAATAGTTACCTAGATGTATTCTAAAACTCGGCTTGGTCTCCATTTGGCTTCGCCTGCTATTTCGGTCCCTAACTTTAAAGATTCCAGCTCAGAATTAGTCAATGTTTTCTTACAGAAACATTCAACTGCATGATATGTGAAGCAAGTGATTTTTGTTTGTTTGTTATTCGATCGGAAGTGAGGAACGTTAAAATCTGTTAGTGATAAAACTGAAGCTGAAACAAAACCAAGCTTTGAGAAAGGGCTATCATGTTTTATTTTTAGCCGTGGCGGTTGCCTGACCTAAGATTCGTCAGAAATAATAGTCAGAATCTTTTGGTCTGGGACCAGACTAACATAAATCACGCCTGTGATTGGTCAATACACCATTGGGCGGGGCTAATAATGGATCAGTCTAGTCTAAAAGGTTAAAATGCAACATACTATTCTATTTTAAAATCATCAGTAAAGAAAATTGAAGAAATCGGGGAAAAAATCATCTTTGCTTTCTTCTTTAACTTGTCCTCTGAGTGACCACGAGATAGGATGTAATCCATTACCTGTTTGTATATAAACCTGGCTAAAAGTGCAGAATTAAAAGGAACGAATGTGTACAAATCAACAGATTGTAAGAAATTTACATCGCTGTTTTGAAAAATGTGTTTGCAAACAGGAAAATGTTACACCGGGAAACGCATAAAAAAATCATAGATTTTTGGTCAAAACTTCAATCTTTCCAAAATGATCTTACCAGAACAATTATACATGAGGTTAGCCAGTTTCTTGTCGAAGAAAGTGAAGTATTTTCGGTTTCCCATTTTGAATGCTTCCAGTGGTTTGTGAGGCTCAATCGTCACAAAGTCGTTTTTGGAGTAATACTGTGGCAAAAAACAAACAAAAACACACACGTTATTAAATACCTCGAACACGTTACTCTTTAGTGAAATTATGGACTAGACGTTTTAGAGTGAACATCACTTTCATTTTTTTTTGAAATAGTCTGAAAGAAGAACCACTTCAGTCGAAGCTCGAGTGAAACCTCGATCTTTACGATTGAAGGAATTTCACTCTAAAACGTCTAGTCCTTAGTTTCCGACTGTGAGAGTGAATCTTCACTCGAATGGAGTGAATTTTCACTCTTTGGAATTTAGAGAGTAGCTATTTCATCAGTCGAAAGCCCGTCACGTGGATGGTAACACCCTCTCCTTGAGCCATTAATATTAGTACTATCAACATGTCTATGTTAAGCTGTAAACATGTCCATAACATGTTTTTTTCCCTTTCCCTACATGTGAAGTGTATACGTGCACGAACAGAACAAATAATGAACAGTTCCCTTAATTAAGATAGATAGTATCAATTGCCATATTGAAACCATGTAAAACAGGCCTTAATAGCGAGTCTTTTTCATCGTTGATGTGTACGTTTCTATTTAAGGGATTACATGGGAACCAATTTAATTCGACAAATTGTCCCTGCACTGCCTTTCCTTCTTTTCAGGTGAAACATACCCCCCTGCTCCCCCCCCCCTCGCTGGCTACGCCTATATGTTGTGCAAACCCGACCCGGAACAGAAAACGACCCGTCCCGAATCCGACTTCGGCTCAGAACGGGTCGGTTTGTCCATGACCTAAGTCGGGTCGGATCGGTTTCGGTTTTGTGCTTCGATTTTTGTTGCGCCATCTTGTGAAAAACCCGAACTACACGCAAAACGTGTAGGCCCATTAGTAGGTAACGTTTAACGAGTCCATCGTACCGTAAGGTAGGCCAACCGGGATAATTCAGTTACAATTTTCACGCAACAAGTTTGGCCTGGTCAACCGACCTGACCCGATTTTGCTGAGCTTACCTTCATGTTTGTTTACTGTAGAATGGTTTGTTTACTGATGCCAGAAAATTGTTTAAAGCAGCAAACACTTTTCGTGGCCATGGGAAACAGGCCCAATGGATAGTAAAGTTGCAGAATAGTCCTACATCTCTTTGTTTGTGTTGGTATTTCAATTCCAAACTGGTTATGAGTTGCAGATTATTTTGACCTGCTGAAACAAGCCGAATGCATACACACCTTCCATATTCGCATCATTTCTCCAGGGCTTTTGGATCCAGAACAACACAAGACTGCAAGCGAGCCTGTCGTGTCCCAGACCAGTCGTAGTCAGAGCGCTCACAATTGTATTGTAATTGCTACCGAATGGCTGAACGATCATGGACAGGATTTAGTCCATTCATTGACGTTACGGGGTAATCCAATACGATGGCACGACCCGGTTCTCGAGTCTTCATGAACTTAGATAACCATGCATATTGTGCAGCCAGTCCGTTGGTCAGTCGGTCCATTTTTCCATTCCTCCATGGTTGGCTAGTCGGTCAGGCAGTGCAGGGGCGGATCCAGGAATGTTTGCAGGGGGTGGGGGTCATTGGCAAAAAACTTAAATGTAGACATGTTTTTTTTTTCTTGGCCTCCAAAAATCAATGGGGGGGGGGCTCGTTCCGTACTTTATATGGCGACGCTGTTCAAATCCGACGATTATTAACACTATATCACAGAATAGTGTACATATACCCCCTATACCAAGCTGGCTCTGTCCGTTTTTTGTGTGCAAAGGCGGACATTATTACCAGTAAAACAAATGTTGGTTGTCAGAGCGGGTGGGGGGATTCGCATTTTTTTCATGAATTTCTATGAATTTTTTTTTGACAGAGTTTTTTTTTTGGGGGGGGGGGGTGTTGACCTCCCCCGGATCCGCGCCTGTGCAGTCAGTGAGATAAAAAGCCCAAACAGGATACTAGCACAAATGTAGGCAAGTTATTACCGTTGATGCGTAGTGCATGATAGACTCTGTGTCATACGGGACGCCATAGGATTCACTCTCATGCATAACGAACTCTTTCTCCTTGCCGTCCTGGATGTTCTCGTAACGGATTGTGACATACAGCTCTCTATCAATCCTGGCATGTTCGTGCCACCAACCCGCAGTGTGGCCAATCTCGTGCGCTATCGTTCCTGTCTACATTAACACCAAAAGAAGTGTAAGTTTAAACATGGAGAAATATGACACATTTGGAATGATTAGTTTGAAATGAGTTTTGGTTCTCCTTACAGCTGGATCAATAGAAGAAAGAAAAAACACCCGGGAGACTCATGTAATTATTCCAGGATGAAAAGATTTTGTGTAATTGCTTGCGAAGGGGGGATTTTTCTTTTCGTTTTTTGGTTTGCCTTCCACGTGTAGAATATTATATTGGGGCGGGGAAGGGCACAGAACGGTAAGAGTAAGGGGGGGGGGAAATACTTATTTTTACCTTTATGCTTATCAAGCTTGCAACAAAAACCAAAAGAGACATACATTGTGTTGTTTTGTGGAGACATATCTTAGCTTTTTTTCCGTACTTGGTCTTGTTGGCGATACCGACTGATTGGGTCCGTATCGCAAGTCCGACGCCTCATTATGTCGGACGCCAGTCATCAGTCCAACATTTCGGAAATATGAGGCGTCGGATTTATGAGGCGTCTGATGTATGAGGCATCGGACTTATGTTATTCCGCCTGATATAAGCCGCGGATACAGCCTGTAACGTGCATTTTCGTCTTAACGTTTTAGTGGCAACTTAATTTCTCAGTTATAAGTAGTTTTGAACATGTTAATTGATATTTTCCAATGTGCACATCACATCGTTTGCACAAATTTGATATAAAGGGGACTGTTTCCCCTATGTAACTGTACCACATGAGAGCGATAGCGATGCATCACTGCCATTGCGTACCAGCCTCGCCTTGATGTAAGCACTCTGAGATTCACTTACCACATCGCATGTATCTTCCTGCAGATGGATGTGTTGTGGAAAGTCATCAATCATCCCTACATCAGAGTAACATCTACGATGGAATCAAGGACTGGTATTAAACATGACACTTGTTGACTGCACGTTGTGATGTATATATGGTGTTTTAAAGGGAAAATACAACATTTGCAAACATCAAAAAATAAAGTTACCAAACTATTTTGAAATACGTTGCTAAACTGTTAGTGAATGACCGTCTAATTCATCCTGTAAAATCATGGCACCTGGTGAACTGTCATTTTCAAGAAAAGTGGTATTTTTGTATCAATTTCCAACGCTGGTCGGCCGACCAGCGTTGGAAAAAACTGGCTTTTTTTTAAATACTGGCCCCAATTGATCATATTTAGTTAGTCCGGTTTTGTTTGCAATCGATTACACACCTATGAACGGGTACAAACAAGCTAGACTGGTTCCCTGACCTTACAATTCCCAAACGTCTATAAATTGCTCCGTTTCATTTTAAATGGAGTCAGGGAACCAAACTACATGAAAATGACTGTTTTTCTTCGTTTTTATAGCATCTACGAACCCAAAACGTGAAAAAGTCGGTGTAACAATATTTACTATATATAACCAACCCCCCGAATCCATTCATTACAGCAAATTACAGCAAAAGCAAATGATGTATATTCCCTTTAACACTTATAACTATATTCCGTCATTTGCAGCTATCCAAAAGTAACTGACGTAATTATTGTTGAAAAACATACTTGGTTGAAAGGTATTAAGGGAACTAAATTCCCTGTGAACTTATGCTTTCTGGCAAGCTGTCATTTTGAAGAAATCAACGAAAGAAGGCCTTTCCAACGGCGTAGGAAATTTCCGTTAGAAGTTCGCGACATCGCGTAGCTGCATTCGGCTCAGTGAGAACGTGTCTCGGACGCTGAATTCAGGCCCAATTCAAAAACCATGATTCAGCACCTTTTGATATGAAATCGAGATCCTAGAATTCTGTTTTTCTCGGAATATACAGCTGCAGCTGAGCTGAAATTTCATCAGGTTAGTTGTTTAGCACTCTTCTTCAGATTTTGAGTACGTTTGTTGCTTCAAACGAACAAAATGCACAAATTACAAATGATGGCCTATACCTTTAAAGGGCCATGGGGACTTAAAACGCCATATCGTCTATCACCGCAGCCAACAATTGTTTTGTTAGGCCTATATCATGCCAATAAGACAAAAAATATAGGCGTGTAACTTACTGTGAAAGAAATCAATGAAATAATAATACTTGGGAGGCTAATCACCCTTACTCGCAGCTGGGATGCTGAATTGCGAAGGACGCGGCAACAACGTGGTCGGGCCGCTGGCACGTAAAGGCGCCTATGGCTGCCGGCCACATCGACTCATATATGACCACGGAGCACAGCCTAAGATCGAAAGTGATTGATTTTTCCGGAGGGAGGAAAACCGGAGGGCCCGGAGAAAAACCCTCGTGGCACAGGAGAGAACAAACGTACAACTCTACTCACATGTGATCCGCGGCAAGGATTCGAACCGTGGTTAGCTTGGTGAGAGGCGAGCGCTTTACGCACAAGCCACCACTGCAGTTTAATCTTTTGGTAACTGCAGGTTGTCCTGCCAGCCATGAGACTGAGCGTTGCAGTTCTTAGTCGAGCGATGTAATGATTTATATGCATCGCAGTGTTTATTAAGGCTATTTATATGCAACGCTAGTGTGTTTTTTTTCTGTAGACTGGACACGTGACCGTTCGTGACCATTGAAATACGCCCAATAATATTTGAGTTTTTAGCAAATTTCACCGTTTTAGCAAAATGCCATTTCTAATTTGCCAATGAGCGCATTGTTTTTTGCGTGGCCTGGCGGCTTACGTCCTTTTCTTGGCACGCGACGATATATGCTATTGTTGGCTGCAACGGCCCCTGTTTTGTTGGTGCATGGAGCCTTGATGGTCCGCATATGGAATTCGTTTATGTACTTACCCGTTATAGCCCTTTTTGAAGACC
>CM057135.1:44817746-44850150 GCA_029964075.1 Patiria pectinifera | reverse complement strand
ACTGAGTGTGCCCATCCGATTCCTACTTGAGGATTTTTGTTTTTTAACTAAGACTGTCGGAGGCCTCTTTACCTCCAGACATCTTTGTTCTAGGCATCAAATCATTCTCCATTCCAGACGGAAA
The DNA here is from genome assembly GCA_029964075.1 of Patiria pectinifera. Lineage (NCBI taxonomy): Eukaryota > Metazoa > Echinodermata > Asteroidea > Valvatida > Asterinidae > Patiria > Patiria pectinifera. The sequence continues at coordinate 44,850,026 of CM057135.1, read as the reverse complement.
ATGTTGGTGCCGTTCATGACTTTGGCGTCTGATCCCTAAGGAAGGTTTTTTGAGCCAAGACGGTCGGAGTCCTCTTTGCCTTCGAATGTCTTTGCTCTGGGCATCAAATGATTCTTGTCCGTTTCAGACAGCGAATTTTGGTGCATGACTTGATATCTGCTCCCTAAGGAGGGATTTATACTAAGGACTGTCGGAGCCCTGTGTGCCTCCGGACGTCTTTGTTCCGGGCATCAAATCATTCTTGTCCAGGCGGAGAATTTTTGGTGCCAATCATGACTTTAACGTCGTACATTAGCTGCACTGGGACGTTTTGAATCGGTCACTTGCAGTTACAAATGTACATGTATTTGTCACGACAACCCTGCTATGCCGACAGGCTTCTCGCGACACGTATTTGTCATGACAACCCTGCCATACAAGCAGGCTTCTCGTGACATGTTTTTGTCATGAAGACCCTGTCATACAGGCAGGCCTTTCATGACATGTATTTATCATGGTGACCCCACCATACCTGCAGGCTTTCATGACAAGATTACCTGAAGGTTGGCTACGGTCATCCATGAAACCACGGACATATCAACGGAAGAATCCGTGTGATTGATCCGCATGCACAAAATAAAAGGCAGAGCATGGGAGAGCAGTGTTGAGGGCGACTGACTGAGCCCCACCATGCTCTCAAGACAATTTCAGACCGGAGACCTCCCCAGCATTGGTGTCTCCTAGCTCTGATTCTTTATTGAGCTCTGTACTTGTACATGTGCATATTATAGTGTCTATATGTACCATGTCATGATGTTTTGCCTTTCATGATAATTTTATTTTGTGTGCCCCACCGAACTCTTAGGTGTAGGTATCGGTGGGCTGTAATTCATTACGTGTGGTTCCGAAAATCGGGGATCACATCTCTGTTGGCATGTTGAGGCTACCATTATGACTAATGTCTTATCATGCCAACCTTTTTGGGCTGCCTTGTCCACCCACATGTGGAGCAACGGGCCCATCCAGGGTTTACGCGTATGGTTACGTGCCCCTGTGAAAGCACAATAGCATCTCGCATGACCCACCTCCTTCACGGTGCTAGTCTATGCATAAGTAGTATTGCTCTACAGGTAAGTAGAGTGAAGTAGACTCCCCCCCCACAGAAGTGTGGTTGGGGTCTACGAACGAATACTTACCTGTAGAGCATCCCTCCCCCCTACCCCACTCTTCTCGATGCCTTGGGTACTTTGTTGTATTCCGACTTAGCGCTCGAGAAAAGAGGACGCTCACGAGGCACGCATGCCGCGGGGTGTTATGGGTAGGGCGCCAGAGGGCGCTATTGTATATAACTCTTAGCGGAAAATACCTGCCGGTAGGGGGAATATGCATAAGTAGTATTGCTCTACAGGTAAGTATTCGTTCGTAGACCCCAACCACACTTCTGTGGGGGGGGGATTTTGCATGTTGCGTTCGGGAGATATGGCTAAAAGGTCCAAAAAAATTAATATTCATATAAAATCTCAGGATGACGTCATCATGACGTCACCTCATTTTTAATCTATAACACATCCTGGTATAGCCACATACCAAGTTTCAACCCAATCGGACTTACATTTCTGTAGATATAAGACTTCACAATATGTACGTAAATTTTCAAAAATCAATAAAAAAATTAGGTGATGACGTCATCGTGACGTCATAGTCTTGGCATAGTTTTTGTATAAGGGTCTTTCTTGGCTGTAACTTTGATGACGATTCCACATCGCCAAGTTATAAGAATGGTGGCTTGAAAACGTGTACAAAGTCAATGGGTTAAAAATCCAACAGCAGAAAAACTGCACCTTTAAATACGTGATTTGCCTTTAAACTGAAACATTTTTATAAAATATTACTTGATATTCTGACTCTTGGGAATATTTTCAATCAAATGGCAAACGTAAAAAAATACGATTTCTTTTTCTTTCTCATAGTAATTCTCGCTCGAAGTTCAGAACTACTCAGTAAGATATATCAGTGTTGTATAGGAAAAGACTTGTGGAGAAAGCTGTGTACAAAATCTATGAGAAAAATTAATTATTCATGAATCCATAATAAATCACTTGATGATGACGTCATCATGATGTCATAGTCTTGGCATAATTTGTGTATGAGGGTCTTCCTTGGCTGTAACTTTGATGACGATTCCAGATCGCCAAGTTATGAAAATGGTGGCTTGAAAACGTGTACAAAGTCAATAGGTTAAAAATCCCACAGCAGAAAAACTGCACCTTTAAATGCGTGATTTGCCTTTAAACTGAAACATTTTTATAAAATATTACTTGCTATTCTAACTCATGGGAATATTTTCAATCAAATGACAGGCGTAAAAAAATATGATTTCTTTTTCCTTTTCATAGTAATTCTCAGCTGAAGTTCAGAACTACTCGGTAAGATATATCAGTGTTGTATAGGGAAAGACTTGTGGAGAAAGCTGTGTACAAAGTCTATGAGAAAAATTAATTATTCATAAATCCATAATAAATCACTTGATGACATCATCATGACGTCACTCTTCAGGACACATCTTGGCTATAGGGACTATGCTTATGCCAACTTTCAATGATATCTGACAAAGATTAATGCCAAAAGTGCTATAATACGTCCCTGTCTATGCGCATGCATGAACATACAATCTGTCAAAGTTAGCCGAAAATTGGCTAAAACGGTCACTGTGGACAGGATTTGACCTCAGCAACACGTGCGCTGCAGGCTGACTGACATACGATGTATGTGCCTATGTACAACGTACGTGCATGTACATGTATGTACATTGTGGATGTCCTGTCCTGTGCATGTTTTGAAGCAGAGGTATTGTCAACGTGAAGTTTTAAGCGTGCACAGAGTTGTTCGAGTTCGCTTATCGCCTCGAAACTTTCAAATGTTTTAGACCTACCCTTCAATCGACAATTAAAGTAAAAACAAATATAAAAACTGCCATGGTTGATTTTTCAGGAATTTTCAAATGAAAAAGGGTCTTTTTATTATAACTTCCGGTCTGATGACGTCATTCGCCTAAAACTTCGCACACGTCTTAAGTGGGTCAAGGTCATCATATACACCAATATTTAAGCGATTCCGACAAACTTCGCCACAGACATCTATTCAAAATACATTTTTGCTAATTTTCAACCTGTCGCTAGAGGGCGCTCGAAGATTGCATGACGTCATTGGTAGATGATTTGAAGAATACTATCGGCCAAGAGACTAACACCGTTAAAAGCAAGTTCATATCTATTACCACTTTTAAATAATAAGCCACTTCCGGTTTTGGCCTTTTTCGACCGGAAGCAAGGGTCACGTGATTTCACGCACACTGAATGAAATAAAGACCTCAACCTACTCTACCACTTGCCGGCAACAGAATGCTGCGGACGCGTACGGTTGATTTCTTATGCATTTTTAAATATTAAAAGTGTCACAATTTAATTGCCTATAAATAAACACAGGATGACGTCATCATGACGTCATCATTCCACAATGTTGTTTGGAGTAGGGTCTTTGCTTGGACAAAGATTGGTGTTAATGAATAACTGGCAAAGAGTCGAAAATGCCCTTTTAAAAGCGACAATTTTTTTAAAATTTCTGTGTACAAAGTCTATGGGAAAAATTAAATATTCAAAAATCTATAATAAATTAGTCGATGACGTCACCATGACGTCAATCTTCGGGACACATCTTTGCTATAGGGACAATGCCTATGCTAAGTTTGAATGATGTATGGCAAAGATTAATGCCAAAAGTGGCACTGAGAAAAAACGTGCACAAAGTCGATGGCATTTGAAGTGGAACAAAAAGAAGAAGAAGAAGAAGAAGAAGAAGAAGAAGAAAGAAAAAAAAAAAAACAGAACAAAAACAAAGGCTTTTCCGCAACTTTGCGGAAAAGCCAAAAAAAAAACCAGAACAAAAAGAAAGGCTTTTTCGCAAAATTGCGAAAAAGCCAAAAAAAAAAGAAAAAGAAAAAAAAAAAAAAAATCTTAACGAAAACAAGAGCTGTTTCGGTGTGTACACCGAAACAGCTAAAAAAAAAAAAAAAAAGAAAAAAAAATAATAACGAAAACAAGAGCTGTTTCGGTGTGTAACCGAAACAGAAACGTGTAGCCGAAACTAGAAATGTGTTTGTGGACAAACACAAGCTGTTTCGGATATTTGAAATACTCTGTGCACGTGATGAACACTTGATGAAGTCACTTCGAATGTCATCTGCCAAGAGAAAAGTCAATGAGACATATATTGCCTAAGTATGAATTCAAGAAAAACGTGTACAAACCCTATTGGGCAAAATGCATCTTTAATGTGACGTAACCCAACACCTGATGACGTCTCGATCACAAATTTCTTCTAGGACCATCTGTGGGTGATGGTTTAAGTGTGTGCCAAGTCTTAAGTACATCGAATTTACGAAAGTGCCAAACTGGAGTGTTTTAAAACGGGGACAAACCCTATGGGGAAAATGCATCTTTAATGTGACGTAACCTGACACCTAATGACGTCACGATCACGTAAGTTTCTTCTAGGACCATCTGTGGGTGGTGGTCTAAGTATGTATCAAGTCGGAGGTGGATCGAATTTACGAAGATGCCGAACTGGAGTGTTTTAAAACGTGTACAAAACATATGGGGAAAAATGCATCTTTAATGTGACGTAACCTGACACCTGATGACGTCACGATCACAAATTTCTTCTAGGACCATCTGTGGGTGGTGGTCTAAGTATGTACCAAGTCTGAAATCAATCGGATTTAAAAAAGTGGCAAAGTGGACTGCCAGAAGAAACGTGTGTTAAACCTATGGAGAAAAAGTCTGAAAAAGGAGGAAAAAAAAAAGAAACTAGAGATGTGTTTGTGGACAAACACAAGCTGTTTCGGATATTCAAAATACTCTGTGCACGTGATGAACAATCAGTGACGTCACTAACAATGTCATCTATAACAGCACATTATACGTACATGTCAAGTTATAACCAAATCGAACATATAGGTCTGTAAATATAGGCCTATGAAGAACAAAATGCCCCTTTAAGGGACGTCACATGACATTTGATGATGACATCACATGAATTTTCATCTATAACCCATCTCGGCATTGGTACGATCACGAATTTCTTCTAGGACCATCTGTGGGTGGTAGTCTTAGTGTGTACCAGGTCTAACGTCGATCGCATAATTTACAAAAGTGCCAAAGTAGAGTGTTTTAAAACGTGTACAAACCCTGTGGGGAAAAATACATCTTTAATGTGATGTAACCCAACACCTGATGACGTCACGATCGCGCATTTCTTCTAGGACCATCTTTGGGTGGTGGTCTAAAAATGTATCAAGACTGAGGTCGATCGGATTTACGAAGGTGCCAAAGTGGAGTGTTTTAAAACGTGTACAAAACATATGGGGAAAAACGCATCTTTAATGTGACGTAACCCAACACCTGATGACGTCACGATCACGAATTTCTTCTAGGACCATCTGTGGGTGATGGTCTAAGTGTGTACCAAGTGTAACGTCGATCGGATTTACGAAAGTGCCGAAATGGAGCGTTTTAATACATGTACAAACCCTATGGGGAAATATACATCTTTAATGTGACGTAACCTGACACTTGATGACGTCACGATCACGACTTTCGTCTAGAACCATCTGTGGGTGGTGGTCTAAGTATGAATTAAGTTTAAAGTCGATCGGATTTACGAAGATGCCAAACTGGTGTGTTTTAAAACGTGTACAAAACATATGGGGAAAAATGCATCTTTAATTTGATGTAACCTGACACCTGATGACGTCATGATCACAAATTTCTTCTAGGACCATCTGTGGGTGGTGGTCTAAGTATGTACCAAGTCTGAAATCAATCGGATTTAAAAAAGTGGCAAAGTGGACTTGTAGAAGAAACGTGTGTTAAACCTATGGAGAAAAAGTCTGAAAAAGGAGAAAAAAAGAAAAAAAAAGAAAAAGAAAAAAAACTAGAGATCTATGTCTGTTTGCAACAGAACATAGGGCTTTTCCGCATTATGAATTTTTTTTATCAATAATATGCCCTGAATATGCATGAAAATCTGTCAAAGTTAGCCGAAAATCGGCTAAAACGGTCACTGTGGACAGGATTTCACCTCGGCAATACGATGTATGTGCGTGTGTACATGGTCTTTGCTTGGACAAAGAGTGATCTAAATGAATTACTGGCAAAGAGTCGAAAATGCACTTTGAAAATGGACAATTTTTTTAAAATTTTTGATGAAATCATCGTGACGTCACTTCGGACTTTGCATACTAGTACGATTATCTACCTACCCACCAAGTTTCATGACAATTGGACCTTTCCTTATATGAGTTTTGAAAAATCGCATTTTGATGACGTCATAATGACGTCACACATTTTTCAAGTTTTGTGCGAATACCCATTACCTAACAGACCAAATGCAAAAAAGAATTTGCAGTTTGCATGTTGCGTTCGGGAGATATGGCTAAAAGGTCCAAAAAATCAAATATTCATATTAAATCTCAGGATGACGTCATCATGACGTCACCTCATTTTTAATCTATAACACATCCTGGTATAGCCACATACATGTACCAAGTTTCAACCCAATCGGACTTACATTTCTGTAGATATAAGACTTCACAATATGCACGTAAATTTTCAAAAATCAATAAAAAATTAGGTGATGACGTCATCGTGACGTCATAGTCTTGGCATAATTTTTGTATGAGGGTCTTCCTTGGCTGTAACTTTGATGACGATCCTCGATCGCCAAGTTATAAGAATGGTGGCTTGAAAACGTGTACAAAGTCAATAGGTTAAAAATCCCACAGCAGAAAAACTGCACCTTTAAATACGTGATTTGCCTTCAAACTGAAACATTTTTATAAAATATTACTTGATATTCTGACTCTTGGGAATATTTTCAATCAAATGGCAAACGTAAAAAAATACGATTTCTTTTTCCTTCTCATAGTAATTCTCGGCCGAAGTTCAGAACTACTCAGTAAGATATATCAGTGTTGTATAGGAAAAGACTTGTGGAGAAAGCTGTGTACAAAGTCTATGAGAAAAATTAATTATTCATGAATCCATAATAAATCACTTGATGATGACGTCATCATGACGTCACTCTTCGGGGCACATCTTGGCTTTAGGGACTATGCTTATGCCAACTTTCAATAATATCTGACAAAAATTAATGCCAAAAGTGCTATAATACGTCCCTGTCTATGCGCATTGCATGAACATAAAATCTGTCAAAGTTAGCCGAAAATCGGCTAAAACGGTCATTGTGAACAGGTTTTGATCTTAGCAACACGTGCGCTGCAGGCTGACTGACATACGATGTATGTGCCTATGTACAACGTACGTGCATGTACATGTACATTGTGGACGTCCTGTCCTGTGCATGTTTTGAAGCAGAGATATTGTCAACGTGAAGTTTTAAGCGTGCGCAGGGTATGTTTAAGTTCGCTTATCGCCTCGAAACTTTGAAATGTTTTAGACCTACCCTTCAATCGACGATTAAAGTAAAAACAAATATAAAAACTGCCATGGTTGATTTTTTAGGAATTTTCAAATGAAAAAGGGTCTTTTTATTATAACTTCCGGTCTGATGACGTCATTCGCCTAAAACTTCGCACACGTCTTAAGTGGGTCAAGGTTATCATATACACCAATATTTAGGCGATTCCGACAAACTTCGCCACAGACATCTATTCAAAATACATTTTTGCTAATTTTCAACCTGTCGCTAGAGGGCGCTCGAAGATTGCATGACTTCATCGGTACATGATTTGAAGAATACTATCGGCCAAGAGACTAACACCGTTGAAAGCAAGTTCATTTCTATTACCACTTTCAAATAATAAGCCATTTCCGGTTTGGGCCTTTTTCGACCGGAAGCAAGAGTCACGTGATTGCACGCACACTGAATGAAATGAAGACCTCAACCTACTCTACCACTTGCCGGCAACAGAATGCTGCGGAAGCGTACGGTTGATTTCTTATGCATTTCTAAATATTAAAAGTGTCACAATTTAATTGCCTGTAAATAAACACAGGATGACGTCATCATGACGTCATCATTCCACAATGTTGTTTGAATTAGGGTCTTTGCTCGGACAAAGAGTGGTGTAAATGAATAACTGGCAAAGAGTCGAAAATGCCCTTTGAAAAGCGACAATTTTTTTTAAATTTCTGTGTACAAAGTCTATGGGAAAAATTAAATATTCAAAAATCCGTAATAAATTAGTCGATGACGTCACCATGACGTCACTCTTCGGGGCACATCTCTGCTATTAGGACTATGACTATGCTAACTTTGAATGACGTATGACAATGATAAATGTCAAAAGTGGCACTGAGAAAAAACGTGTACAAAGTCTATGGGATTTAGGCGACAAAAAGAAGAAGAAAGAAAAAAAATGAGAACAAAAAGAAAGGCTTTTCCGCTTTTTTGCGGAAAAGCCAAAAATCTTAACGAAAACAAGAGCTGTTTCGGTGTGTCACCGAAACAGCTAACTAGAGATGTGTTTGTGGACAAACACAAGCTGTTTCGGTTTTTTCATGCCATGGTAGGGCGCCCTCACATGACGACCGATGATGTCCTCTCAACTTCACCTATATTCAGGTGTATAACTAATCCAAGTTTGTGTGAATGCAAAGTTTCAACCAAATCGGACGCATACATGTAATTGTGGAGATATTAGGCTATAAATGATGCAAAGTTAGAGGGTCCTCACATGACAGCTAAGGACGTGTGCCAAGTATGAGGTTGATGCAATTTAAGAAAGTGCCAAAGTGCCCTTGCAGAAGAAAAAAACGTGTACAAACCCTATGGAGAAGAGTCTGAAAGAGAAAAAGAAAAAAAAAAAAAGAAAAAAAAAAACTTTAACGAAAACAAGAGCTGTTTCGGTTGTAAAAACTGCCATGGTTGATTTTTCAGGAATTTTCTAAGCAAAAAGGGTCTTCATTATAACTTCCGGTCTGATGACGTCATACATTTTAAACTTTGCACACGTCTGAAGTGGGTCAAGGTCATCATATACACCAATATTTAGGCGATTCCGACAAACTTCGCCACAGACATCTATTCAAAATACATTTTTGAAAATTTTCAACCTGTCGCTAGAGGGCGCTCGAAGATTGCATGACGTCATTGGTAGATGATTTGAAGAATACTATTAGCCAAGAGACTAACACCGTTGAAAGCAAGTTCATATCTATTACCACTTTCAAACAATAAGCCACTTCCGGTTTTGGCCTTTTTCGACCGGAAGCAAGGGTCACGTGATTTCACGCACACTGAATGAAATAAAGACCTCAACCTACTCTACCACTTGCAGGCAACAGAATGCTGCGGACGCGTACGGTTGATTTCTTATACATTTTTAAATATTAAAATTGTCACAATTTAATTGCCTATAAATAAACACCGGATGACGTCATCATGACGTTATCATTACACAATGTTGTTTGAATTAGGGTCTTTGCTTGGACAAAGATTGGTGTAAATGAATTACTGGCAAAGAGTCGAAAATGCCCTCTGAAAATTGACATTTTTAAAAAAAATTCTGTGTACAAAGTCTATGTGAAAAATTAAATATTCAAAATTCTATAATAAATCACGTGATGACGTCAGCATGACGAAAAGTTTCGGCATACATCCTCAAATGATGGTTAATAACTATGCTGAGTTTAAAGTTGATCGGATTTAAAATAATTGCCAAAGTGGCTTGTAGAATAAAAACGTGTACAAAACCTATGGGGAAAAGTGGAAAAAAAAAAGAAAAAAAAAAACTAGAAATGTGTTTGTGGACAAACACTGAGCTGTTTCGACTGTTTTATTAATGACTGCCATAAAGGAGTTTCATCCAGGTCGAATGAACATGTACATGTGTATTCTATACAAAAAGTGTCTATCATATGTACAAAAAAAACCCATATTTTCATGACATGCTGATGACGGCACACATTTTTGAAATTTTCTGTATCTATCTACGACCAACAAACCTTTTGCAAAAAAGAATTTCGAATTTACCACGTTCCATTGATGAAATATGGGTAAAAAGTAAAAATTGAATAATTCATATAAAATCACATGATGAGATCATCGTGACGTCACTGCAATTTTTGTCTATAACACTTCCTGGAATATCTGCATACCGACATTGAACCCAATCGGACATCAGGTTCTCTGAGGTCGATCGGACCTTATTTTGTATAATTTTTGCAAAATTTGAAGAAAATATTAAAATTTGAAAAAGTCATAAAAATCAGACGATAACGTCATGATGACGTCACTTCAGATTTTGAATGCTTTTATCTATACCTACCTACCCACCAAGTTTCATAACGATCGGACATACCCTTATATGTGAATCAAAAAATCACGTTTTTGATGACGTCATGATGACGTCACACATTTTACGAAATTTTGTGCATCTATGTATGACCTAATAAACCTTTTACAAAAAGAATTTTGAATTGACCACATTCCGTTTATGAGATATGAGTAAAAGGTCCAAAAATTGAATAATTTATATAAAATCACGCGATGACGTCATCATGACGTCACTGCAATTTTCGTCTATAACACGTCCCGGAGTACTTGCATACCAAGTTTGAACCAAATCGAACTTCCGGTTCTGTAGATATAGGGCCTTAAATTATGCTCTTTTAGGATGACGTCACGTGACACGTGATGACGTCATGATGACGTCATGATTCGGCATACATCTTCAGATGGTGGTCTAAGTGTGTGCCAGGTTTAAAGTCGATCGGATTTGAAAAAAGTCCAAAAGTGCCTTGTAGAACGAAAACACGTGTTATCCTATGAGAAAAAAACGTGGAAGAAAATAAAGAGAAATTGTGGTTGTAAACAACCACAGAGCTGTTCCCAATATTGATAATCTGTTGGACCCATAGACATATAAGTAGAGATCTATGTCTGTTTACAACAGAAGATAGGGCTTTTCCGCATTATGATTTGTTTTTATCAATAATACGTCCCTGACTATGCATGAACATAAAATCTGTCAAAGTTAGCCGGAAATCGGCTAAAACGGTCACTGTGGACAGGATTTGACCTCAGCAACACGTGCGCTGCGGGCGGGCTGACTGACTACGATATGTACAACGTACATTGTGGACGTCCTTCTTCATGTTTTAAAGCAGAGTTATTGTCAACCTGAAGTTTTAAGCGTGCGCAGGGCATGTCCAATTTTGCTTATTGCCTCGAAGCTTTCAAATGTTTTAGACCTACCCTTAAATAGACAATTAAAGTAAAAACTAATACAAAAACTGCCATGGTTGATTTTTCAGGAATTTTCTAAGGAAAAAGAGTCTTTTCATTATAGCTTCCGGTCTGATGATGGCATGCACCTTAAACTTCGCACACGTCTTAAGTGGGTCAAGGTCATCATATACACCAATATTTAGGCGTTTCCGACAAACTTCGCCACAGACATCTATTCAAAATACATTTTGGAAAATTTTCAACCTGTCGCTAGAGGGCGCTCGAAGATTGCATGACGTCATCGGTAGATGATTTAAAGAATACTATCGGCCAAGAGACTAACACTGTTAAAAGCAAGTTCCTATCTATTACCACTTTCAAATAATAAGCCACTTCCGGTTTGGGCCTTTTTCGACCGGAAGCAAGGGTCACGTGATTTCACGCACACTGAATGAAATAAAGACCTTAACCTACTCTACCACTTGCCGGCAACAGAATGCTGCGGACGCGTACGGTTGATTTCTTATGCATTTTTAAATATTGAAATTGTCACAATTTAATTGCCTATAAATAAACACCGGATGACGTCATCATGATATCATCATTACACAATGTTGTTTGAATTAGAGTCTTTGCTTGGACAAAGATTGGTGTAAATGAATTACTGGCAAAGAGTCGAAAATGCCCTCTGAAAATTGACATTTTTTTTTTAAATCTCTGTGTACAAAGTCTATGTGAAAAATTAAATATTCAAAATTCTATAATAAATCACGTGATGACGTCAGCATGACGAAAAGTTTCGGCACACATCTTCAGATGATGGTCTAAGTGTGTGCCAGGTTTGAAGTCGATCGGATTTGAAAAAAAACCAAAAGTGACTTGTAGAACGAAAACACGTGTTATCCTATGAGAAAAAAGTCTGAAAAATAAAAGAGAAAAAAAAAACTAGAAATGTTTTTGTGGACAAACCCAAGCTGTTTCGGATATTTGAAATACTCTGTGCACATGACGAACAATCAGTAATGTCACTGTAAATGTCATCTATATAACAGCACATTATAATACATACATGTACATGTCAAGATAGAACCAAATCGAACATTATAGTTCTGTAGATATAGACCTATAAAAGAATAATATGTCCCTTTAAGGGACGTCATATGACATTTGATGATGACGTCACTTCAATTTTCATATATAAACCATCCCTGTGAATGTGCATACCAAGTTTTAATCCAATTGGACTTGTACTTTTGAAGTTATAGCGATTTGAAGAAATGCTCATTTAATGTCACGTCACGATGATGTCATCGTTATGAACTCACTGGGGACCACCTTAGGCTGCTGGTCTTACTAGTGTCTGACAAGTGTAAAGTCAATCTGACATACATGTATGGAAGTGAAAAAGTGTATCAGTTTGAAGAAAAATGTGTACAAAACCAATAAGGAAACAATGCATCTTTCATGTGATGTAACCTGACACCTCATGACGTCATGATGACGACTTTCTTCTAAGACCATCTGTGGGTGGTAGTCTAAGTGTGTTTCAAGTCTAACATGGATCGCATTTACGAAAGTGCCAAAGTAGAGTGTTTTAAAACGTGTGCAAACCCTATGGGGAAAATGCATCTTTAATGTAACGTAACCTGAAACCTGATGACGTCACGATGACTTTCTTCTATGACCATCTATGAATAGTGGTCTAAGTGTGTACCAAGTATAAGGTCGATCGAATTTACGAAAGTGCCAAAGTGGAGCGTTTTAAAACATGTACAAAACCAGAGGGGAAAATGTGCATCTTTAATGTGAAGTAACGTGACACCTGATGACGTCACGATCATGAATTTCTTCTAGGACCATCTGTGGGAGATGGTCTAAGTGTGTACTAAGTGTAACGTTGATCGGATGTACGAAAGTGCCGAAATGGAGCGTTTTAAAATGTGTACATTAACCCTATGGGGAAAGTGTATCTTTAATGTGACGTAATCTGACATCAGATGGTGTCATGGTCACGAATTTCGTCTAGGACCATCTATGGGTGGTGGTCTAAGTATGAATTAAGTTTAAAGTCGATCAGATTTACGAAGATGCCAAACTGGAGTGTTTTAAAACGTGTACAAAACCTAAGGGGAAAATGTGCATCTTTAATGTGAAGTAACGTGACACCTGATGACGTCACTATCACAAATTTCTTCTAGGACCATCTGTGGGTCGTGGTGTAAGTGTGTATCAAGTGTAACGTCGATCAGATTTACGAAAGTGCCGAAATGGAGCGTTTTAAAACGTGTACAAACCCAATGGGGAAAAATAAATCTTTAATGTGACGTAACCTGACACCTGATGACGTCACAATCGTGAATTTCGTTAAGGACCATCTGTGGGTGGTGGTCTAAGTATGATTCGATGTATGATTCGGCATACATCTTCAGATGGTGGTCTAAGTGTGTGCCAGGTTTAAAGTCGATCGGATTTGAAAAAAGTCCAAAAGTGCCTTGTAGAACGAAAACACGTGTTATCCTATGAGAAAAAAACGTGGAAGAAAATAAAGAGAAATTGTGGTTGTAAACAACCACAGAGCTGTTCCCAATATTGATAATCTGTTGGACCCATAGACATATAAGTAGAGATCTATGTCTGTTTGCAACAGAAGATAGGGCTTTTCCGCATTATGATTTGTTTTTATCAATAATACGTCCCTGACTATGCATGAACATAAAATCTGTCAAAGTTAGCCGGAAATCGGCTAAAACGGTCACTGTGGACAGGATTTGACCTCAGCAACACGTGCGCTGCGGGCGGGCTGACTGACTACGATATGTACAACGTACATTGTGGACGTCCTTCTTCATGTTTTAAAGCAGAGTTATTGTCAACCTGAAGTTTTAAGCGTGCGCAGGGCATGTCCAATTTTGCTTATTGCCTCGAAGCTTTCAAATGTTTTAGACCTACCCTTAAATAGACAATTAAAGTAAAAACTAATATAAAAACTGCCATGGTTGATTTTTCAGGAATTTTCTAAGAAAAAAAGGTCTTTTCATTATAACTTCCGGTCTGATGACGTCATATGCCTTAAACTTTGCACACGTCTTAAGTGGGTCAAGGTCATCATATACACCAATATTTAGGCGATTCCGACAAACTTCGCCACAGACATCTATTCAAAATACATTTTTGAAAATTTTCAACCTGTCGCTAGAGGGCACTAGAAGATTGCATGACGTCATCTGTAGATGATTTGAAGAAAACTATCAGCCAAGAGACTAACACCGTTGAAAGCAAGTTCATATCTATTACCACTTTCAAATAATAAGCCACTTCCGGTTTTGGCCTTTTTCGACCGGAAGCAAGGGTCACGTGATTTCACGCACACTGAATGAAATAAAGACCTGAACCTACTCTACCATTTGCCGGCAACAGAATGCTGCGGACGCGTACGGTTGATTTCTTATGCATTTTTAAATATTAAAAGTGTCACTACTCAATTGCCTATAAATAAACACCGGATGACGTCATCATGACGTCACCATTACACAATGTTGTTTGAATGAGGGTCTTTGCCTGGACAAAGATTGGTGTAAATGAATTACTGGCAAAGGGTCAAAAATGCCCTCTGAAAATCGACATTTTTTTAAAAATTTCTGTGTACAAAGTCTATGGGAAAAATTAAATATTCAAAATTCTATAATAAAATCACGTGATGACGTCAGCATGACGAAAAGTTTCGGCATACATCCTCAAATGATGGTTAATAACTATGCTGAGTTTAAAGTTGATCGGATTTAAAATAATTGCCAAAGTGGCTTGTAGAATAAAAACGTGTACAAAACCTATGGGGAAAAGTGGAAAAAGAAAAAAAAAGAAAAACTAGAGCTGTATGTCTGTTTGCAAACAGAACACAGGGCTTTTTCGCATTTTACAAATATTTGTTTTGTTTGTCCTTTTGCAGTCACTTTTCAGAGTGCTTCATGCAGTTAAAGGTTGTTCAAAACGCTTAGAATATTTCCTAAAGTATAATTTTATCAAATGATGTCACTTGCCCTGCAATGACGTCATCCTTAAGAACCTTCTCAATGCACATTTTGTCATTGTGATTTTGGTTTGAACCAAGTTTAATGTCAATCCAATGAAAGAAAGTGTGTAATTTGTGGAAGCAGAATAAAATTATAAATATCTAAAAATTATAAAAAACCAAACGATGACGTCATCGTGACTTCACTTTAAACTTTGTATACTAGTACCATTATTCACCTACCCACTAAGTTTCATGACAGTCAGACCTTTCCTTATATGTATTTTGAAAAATCGCATTTTTATGACGTCATAATGATGTCAGATTTTTTTTTCAAACTTTTGTGCAAATACCTTTTAACTAACAGACCAAATACACAAAGAATTTTGAATTTTGCATGTTACGTGAGATATAGCTAAAAGTTCAAAAACTTCAAATATTTATAGAAAATCTCCGGATGACGTCATCATGGCGTCACCTATTTTTTTTTTAACCTATAACACATCCAAGTCTAGCCACATACCAAGTTTCAACCCAATCAGACTTACAGTTCTAGATATAGGACTTCATAATATGCACGTAACTTTTCAAAAATCAATAAAAAAATAGGTGATGACGTCATCATGACGTCATAGTCTTGACATAATTTTTGTATGAGGGTTTTCCTTGGCTGTAACATTGATGATGATTCCAGATCGCCAAGTTATAGAAATGGTGGCTTGAAAACGTGTACAAAGTCAATGGGCTAACACGTGTACAAAGTTAATGGGCTAAAAAAAATCCCACTGCAGAAAAATTGCACCTTTAAATTTGTAATTTGCCTTTTGAACTGAAACATTTTTATGAAATATTACTTGATATTCTGACCCTTAGGAATATGTTCAATCGAATGACAGCGCGAAAAAAATAATACGATTTCTCTTTCCTTCTCATAGTAATTCTCGGCTGAAGTTCAGAACTACTCAGTAAGATATCAGTGTTGTATAGGAAAAGACTTGTGGAAAATCCCACTGCAGAAAAACTGCACCTTTAAATACGTAACATAGGGCTTTTCGGCATTATGATTTTTTATTAAACGTCCCTGACTATGCGCATGCATCAACATAAAATCTGTCAAAGTTAGCCGAAAATTGGCTAAAACGGTCACTGTGATGTGGACAGGATTTGACCTCGGCAACTCGTGCTCTGCAGGCTGACTGACATACGATGTATGTGCGTAACGTACATGTACGTGTATGTACATGTACATACAGACGTTCTGTGCATGTTTAAGAGCAGAGGTATTGTCAACCTGAAGTTTTAAGCGTGCGCAGGGCATGTCCGAGTTCGCTTATTGCCTCGAAGCTTTGAAATGTTTTAGACCTACCCTTAAATCGACAATTAAAGTAAAAACTAACATAAAAACTGCCATGGTTGATTTTTAAGGAATTTTCAAATGAAAAAGGGTCTTTTTATTATAACTTCCGTTCTGATGACGTCATTCGCCTAAAACTTCGCACACGTCTTAAGTGGGTCAAGGTCATCATATACACCAATATTTAGGCGATTCCGACAAACTTCGCCACAGACATCTATTCAAAATACATTTTTGAAAATGTTCAACCTGTCGCTAGAGGGCGCTCGAAGATTACATGACGTCATTGGAAGATGATTTGAAGAATACTATCACCCAAGAGACTAGCACCGTTAAAAGCAAGTTCATTTCTATTACCATTTTCAAATACTAAGCCACTTCCGGTTTTGGCCTTTTTCGACCGGAAGCAAGGGTCACGTGATTTCACGCACACTGAATGAAATAAAGACCTCAACCTACTCTACCACTTGCCGGCAACAGAATGCTGCGGACGCGTACGGTTGATTTCTTATGCATTTTTAAATATTAAAAGTGTCACAATTTAATTGCCTATAAATACACACCGGATGACGTCATCGTGACGTCATCATTACACAATGTTGTTTGAATTAGGGTCTCTGCTTGGACAAAGATTGGTGCAAATGAATTACTGGCAAAGAGTCAAAAATGCCCTTTGAAAATCGACAATTTTTTCTAAATTTCTGTGTACAAAGTCTATGGGAAAAATTAAATATTCAAAAATCTATAATAAATCACTTGATGACGTCACCATGACGTCAATCTTCGGGACACATCTTTGCTATAGGGACTATGCCTGTGGTAACTTTCAATGATGTATGACAAAGATTAATGCCAAAAGTGGCACTGAGAAAAAACGTGTACAAAGTCTATGGGATTTTGGCAACAAAAAGAAATAAAAAAATTAAAAAATGAGAACAAAAACAAAGGCTTTTTCGCAAAATTGCGAAAAAGCCAAAAACTAGAGATTGTGGTTGTGAACAACCACAGAGCTGTTCCCAATATTGATTATCTGTTGGACCCATAGACATATAAGTAGAGATCTATGTCTGTTTGCAACAGAAGATATGGCTTTCCGCATAATGATTTGTTTTTAACAACGTCCCTGACTATCACTATGCATGAACATAAAATCTGTCAAAGTTAGCCGGAAATCGGCTAAAACGGTCACTGTGGACAGGATTTGACCTCAGCAACACGTGCGCTGCGCGCGGGCTGACTGACATACGATATGTACAACGTACAATGTACGTGCATGTACATGTACATTGTGGACGTCCTGTGCATTTTTTAAAGCAGAGGTATTGTCAACCTGAAGTTTCAAGCGTGCGCAGGGCATGTCCGAGTTTGCTTATTGCCTCGAAGCTTTGAAATGTTTTAGACCTACCCTTAAATAGACAATTAAAGTAAAAACTAATATAAAAACTGCCATGGTTGATTTTTCAGGAATTTTCTAAGGAAAAAAGGTCTTTTCATTATAACTTCTGGTCTGATGACGTCATACACCTTAAACTTCGCACACGGCTTAAGTGGGTCAAGTTCATTATATACACCAATATTTAAGCGATTCCGACAAACTTCGCCACAGACATCTATTCAAAATACATTTTTGAAAATTTTCAACCTGTCGCTAGAGGGCGCTCGAAGATTGCATGACGTCATCGGTAGATGATTTGAAGAATACTATCGGCCAAGAGACTAACACCGTTGAAAGGAAGTTCATATCTATTACCACTTTCAAATAATAAGCCACTTCTGGTTTTGGCCTTTTTCGACCGGAAGCAAGGGTCACGTGATTTCACGCACACTGAATGAAATAAAGACCTCAACCTACTCTACCACTTGCCGGCAACAGAATGCTGCGGACGCGTACGGTTGATTTCTTATGCATTTTTAAATATTAAAAGTGTCACTATTCAATTGCCTATAAATAAACACCGGATGACGTCATCATGACGTCACCATTACACAATGTTGTTTGAACTAGGATCTTTGCTTGGACAAAGATTGGTGTAAATGAATTACTGGTAAAGGGTCAAAAATGCCCTCTGAAAATCGACATTTTTTTTTAAATTTCTGTGTACAAAGTCTATGGGAAAAATTAAATATTCAAAAATCTATAATTAATCACGTGATGACGTCAGCATGACGAAAAGTTTCGGCATACATCCTCAGATGATGGTTAATAACTATGCTGAGTTTAAAGATGATCGGATTTAAAATAATTGCCAAAGTGGCTTGTAGAATAAAAACGTGTACAAAACCTATGGGGAAAAGTGGAAAAAAAAAAAAAAAAAAAAAAAAGGAAAAAAAAAAACTTTAACGAAAACAAGAGCTGTTCCCAATTGAAATTGGGAACAGCTAAAAAAACTTTAACGAAAACAAGAGCTGTTCCCAATTGAAATTGGGAACAGCTAAAAAAAAAAAAAAAAAAAAAAATCTTAACGAAAACAAGAGCTGTTTCGGTGTGTACACCGAAACAGCTAATAACAGAAACAAGAGCTGTTTCGGTGTGTACACCGAAACAGCTGAAAAGGAAAAAAAAAAAACTTTAACGAAAACAATAGCTGTTCCCAATTGAAATTGGGAACAGCTAAAAACTAGAAATGTGTTTGTGGACAAACACAGCTGTTTCGGATATGGGTAATTCCACAAAGTTGGGTACAGAATGTGTGACATGAGGGTGAGTTTTTCAAAATAATGTGAACAGCACTAAAATAACTTTTTTAGGTGCTGCCATATATGTACAATAATAAACCATTTTGAGACATCTTGTCAAACGTTTTATTTTTAACAGTGTTGTTTATTAACAGATGCAAAGCAAGTTTCACCTGTAACATGGACACCAAACATGAGGAATCACCTTTCCCATTGTTATTTTATAGAATTGATATGCTCCAAGTATAGAATGTATTTAAAAGGGCTTGATAAGTACATTAATTAAATTCATACATTTTTTGGCTAATCGTTATGAGATTATTGAAATCAGCTGTGTTCATTCACATGAAATGGGCAAATTATATAAATTTGGCCCTTCATACACATTTTTTCTTGTATTGTCTGTTCCAAATATGTTTGTCTACACCAAACATGTGTAAAACACAAGGAAGCAAACCCACATTCAACTTATTTTGCCATGTTACCATTTCTTTTACACAAGACAGTATCCATGCAACATAATTTTGTGGTTTCACATGTACACGTGAAACAGATATATGGATTATAAGGTAATAAACTTTAAACTTGATAAAAAATGAGTAAAACTTCATTTATATTAATTAAAAATGAACAAATTTGAAACAACAGCTAAAGCTGTGAGAGAGTTTAGCTTTGAGACTCCCATATTGGACAGGGTTGGGTTTCACATGTAACATGGATGCCAAATTATCGAACGTTCTGATTACATCTCAAGATGTGATGCCTAAACTATTTTGCCATCCCCATCCTTCCCGTATCCCATCCGCACCCTCCCCTACCCCACCCCACCCTCCCCCACTCCATTCCCACCCTTCTAGTACCCATTACATAACAGTGTGGTAGTCGAGTCCATCACAAGTCCCTGCAAGTCCATCATAAGTCCATCACAAACAATTCAGTCTTAAATCAGGTAATAAACTTTAAACTTGATAAAAAAATGAGTAAAACTTCATTTACCGGTATATTAATTAAAAATGAACAAATTTGAAACATCAGCTAAAATGTGAGAGAGTATAGCTTTGAGACTCCCATATTGGACAGAGTTGGGTTTCACATGTAACATGGATGCCAAATTATCGAACGTTCTGATTAATACATCTCAAGATGTGATGCCTAAACCATTTTGCCGTCCCCATCCTTCCCGTATCCTGTCCCTACCCTCCCCTACCCCACCCCCCCTTCCCCACTCCAGTACCATCCCCTTCCCCACTCCATTCCCACCCTCTAGTACCAATTACATAACAGTGTTGTTGGATGCATTGTTCTATGGATATACCATTCCCAAATGGATGAATTTACTGAACATGCTGAAGCCTAAATCAAAGCAAATTATGAATTTATCTCTTAGGGGAAGATTTTTTTTAGTTTTCTACTGTTTATTCTTATGTGTTTTGTTTCTTTTGTCTGAAAAAAAAAGTTGAAATATCTTATTTCAAACCAGAAAAAGAAAATCACATGATGCTCCACCCCCATTATGAGAATGGAATGGTCTGGCGGTATCCTGGCCTGTGACCAATCAATTTTGACACTTGCCATGTTCCCCTCTTATTTTAGACTAACTTCAGTAAAAATCACCAACTTTCGAACCCCCTTCAAATAGATAAATGAAAAGGACCCCATTTTTAATAGATCAGAAGTTGACCATCCAACGCAGGCAAAAGCACAGGCCAAAACACATAATCGTACCACACCGTCACATGGAAACCACGTCGTGATATTTCCATTACGATGTGCAATTTCAGTTAGGGTTTCTGGACACATAATTAGCGTCATTTGTGAAAGCTTAGCCTCTTCCATGTTAAAAAAAGAACAATCAGGTCTTTCCATGCAGAACCTGGAGTATTTGACCGTGCATGAGCATGTTTTATGCCAAATCACGGAAATGGAATATCACATCGTCACGCGGTTACCATTTTGTTTCGTATCCATTCCGTAGCTAAAGTGCATGTTTCAGCGCGTCAACTATACTGCAACAATTGTTTGAGATGTTATTCATGTTTCAGCATACACAGGGAGTATTTCTTTGGAATTACCAGGCACCGTGTTGGTAAATCTGTAATCTAACCCTTGTGTCCTCCTCGAATGTGATATACTTCGTAACTGACATCACACCGTAACAAAAATGACGCCAAAACTATTGGCACCCACGCTGGAAAAGTTGCCGAAAGCACGCGGGTTTCTTCTTGCAACAAAGCAAGGGTTGCATCCGGGTACTTTGATCGCAAGACGTTCATCCAGAAAATCAATAGAGGGCGCACGCGCGATCGCATTTAATTATCACATCGTCACGTTTTTTAGTGGATGCGAAGTCAACTCCCAGTGAATAACCACGGTTGTTTTTAAAAAATCGTGTAGTTTTTTCACGATTTCTGGTTGGATACGAATGGAATGCTACTGTTTCTCGTGGAAATCGTTTTTTAGGTCATCTAAATGACACTGACATTTTACAATATGTCGGTAAATTTCGGTCTCACCTCGTAACATTGCTGACACGAAATGTTACGATGTGCGCTGAGACTTCCGTGATCGATACTCCAGAAATGCAAGACGCATGGAATAAATAACAATCAGGGAATCGTAAACGGTCTATTGGTTCAACTTTATTTGCAAAACATTATTTAAAATATACTCTTGGGAACACAGAATCGTACATTGAAGACAGAGTATGTTTCATGTCACAAAATATTCTTAAAATAAACATGGATACCATGATATTTTGGTGACGTAGTATGGGTTTCGACCAATTGGAGGTCCCAAAAAATATTTTTCTCTTGTTCGCCCATTCATCCTCAATAAATCAGGATCGATAAAAAATGTGATTAATTTGTCAAAAAAGAAATAACAGCACTTTTGTTTTCACTGGACCACTGTCACTGATGCATTGATTGTGTACCCAACTTCGTGGAATGACCCACATTTGAAATACTCTGTGCATATGGTGAACACTTGATGACGTCACTTTAAATGTTATCTATAACACAGCACATATTATACGTATATCAAGTTACGTACAGCCAAATCGAACATATAGATATAGACCTTTAATAGAAGAAAATATGCCCCTTTAATGGACGTCACATGACATGTGGTGACGTCACTTCAACTTTCATCTGTAACACATCCCTGTGTATGCGCATACCAAGTTTCCACCCAATCGGAATTGTACTTCAGAAGTTATAGTGTTTTGAAAAATGCACGTTTAATATGATTTCACGTGACACATGATGACGTCGTTACGAAAATCATCAGGACCATGATCTTTGGCTGCTGGTCTTAAGTGTCTGCCAAGGGTAAAATCAATCGGACATATGAAAGTGCTAAAGTGTGTGGTTTGAAGAAACACGTGCATGTATGGAGAAAAGTGGACAAATAAGAAAAGAAAAAACTAGAAATGTGTTTGTGGACAAACACAAGCTGTTTCGGATATTTGAAATACTCTGTACACGTGACGAACAATCAGTGACGTCACTATAAATGTCATCTATACCAGCACATCATAATACGTACATCAAGTTACATGTACAACCAATCGAACATTATAGTTCTGTAGATGACCTATTAAAGAATAAAATGTCCCTTTAAGGGACGTCACATGACATCTGATGATGACGTGACCATCTAAGGGTAGTAGTCTTAGTGTGTATTATACCAAGTATAAAGGCGATCGAATTTACGAAAGTGCCAAAGAGGAGTGTTTTAAAACGTGTACAAAACCTATGGGGAAAATGTGCATCTTTAATGTGAAGTAACGTGACACCTGATGACGTCACGATCACGAATTTCTTCTAGGACCATCTGTGGGTGATGGTTGAAGTATGTCCCAAGTGTAACGTCGATCGGATGTACGAAAGTGCCGAAATGGAGCGTTTTAAAACGTGTACAAACCCTATGGGGTAAAGTGTATCTTTAATGTGACGTAACCTGACACTTGATAACGTCACGATCATGAATTTCGTCTAGGACCGTCTGTGGGTGGTGGTCTTAGTATGAATTAAGTCTAAAGTCGATCGGATTTACGAAGATGCCAAACTGGAGTGTTTTAAAACGTGTACAAAACATATCGGGGAAAATACATCTTTAATGTAACGTAACCCGACACCTGATGACGTCACAATCACAAATTTCTTCTAGGACCATCTGTGGGTGGTGTTCTAAGTATGTACCAAGTCTGAAATCAATCGGATTTAAAAAAGTGCCAAAGTGGACTGGTAGAAGAAACGTGTGTAAAACCTATGGAGAAAAAGGTGGAAAAAGGAGAAAAAAAATAAAAAAAAGAAAAAAAAAAATCTTAACGAAAACAAGAGCTGTTTCGGTGTGTACACCGAAACAGCTAAAAAGACTAGAAATGTGTTTGTGGACAAACACAAGCTGTTTCGGATATTTGAAATACTCTGAGCACGGGATGAACAATCAGTGACGTCACTATAAATGTCATCTATAACAGCACATAATAATATGTACATGTCAAGTTACAACCAAATCGAACATTTTAGTTCTGTAGATATAGACCTATAAAAGAATAAAATGCCCCTTTAAGGGACTTCACATGACATTTGATGATGATGCCACTTCAATTTCCATCTATAACACATCCATGTGAATATGCATACCAAGTTTTAACCCAATCAGACTTGTACTTCTGAAGTTCAGTTTGAAGAAAAACGTGTACAAAACCAATAGGGAAACCAATGCATCTTTAATGTGATGTAACCTGACACCTCATGGCGCCACGATGACGAATTTCTTCTAGGACCATCTATGGGTAGTGGTCTAAGTGTGTACCAAGCATAAAGTCGATCAAATTTACGAAAGTGCCAAAGTGTATAGTTTGAAGAAAAACATGTACAAAACCTATGGGGAAAATGTGCATCTTTAATGTGAAGTAATATGACACCTGATGACGTCACGATCACGAGTTTCTTCATGGACCATCTGTGGGTAATGGTCTAAGTGTGTACCAAGTGTAACGTCGATCTGGTTTACTTAAAGTGCGAAAGGGAGTGTTATAATACATGTACAAACCCTATGTGGAAAAATGCATCTTTAATGTGACGTAACCTGACACTTGATGACGTCACGATCACGAATTTCGTCTAGGACCATCTGTGGGTGGTGGTCCAAGTATGAATTAAGTTTAAAGTCGATCGGATTTACGAAGATGCCAAACTTGAGTGTTTTAAAACGTGTACAAAACATATGGGGAAAAATGCATCTTTAATGTGACGTAACCCGACACCTGATGACGTCACGATCACAAATTTCTTCTAGGACCATCTATGGGTGGTGGTCTAAGTATGTACCAAGTCTGAAATCAATCGGATTTTAAAAAGTGGCAAAGTGGATTGGTAGAAGAAACGTGTGTAAAACCTATGGAGAAAAAGTCTGAAAAAGGAGAAAAAAAAAGGAAACTAGAAATGTGTTTGTGGACAAACACAAGCTGTTTGGGATATTTGAAATACTCTGTGCACGTGACGAACAATCAGTGACGTCACTGTAAATGTCATCTATAACAGCACATTATAATACGTACATGTCAAGTTACAACCAAATCGAACATTATACATGTAGTTCTGTAGATATAGGCCTATACAAGAATAAAATGCCTCTTTAAGGGACGTCACATGACATTTGGTGATGACGTCACTTCAATTTTCATCTATAACGCATCCTTGTGAATGTGCATACCAAGTTTTAATCCAATCGGACTTGTACATCCGAAGTTATAGCGATTCGAAGAAATGCTCATTTAATGTCACGTCACGTGACACATGATGATGTCATCGTTACAAACTCACTGGGGACCATCTTAGGCTGCTGGTCTTACTAGTGTCTGACAAGTGTAAAGTCAATCAGAAATACATGTATAGAAGTGGAAGTTTGAAGAAAAACGTGTACAAAAGCAATAGGGAAACAATGCATCTTTAATGTGACGTAACCTGACACCTCATGACGCCACGATGACGAATTTCTTCTAGGACCATCTATGGGTAGTAGTCTAAGTGTGTACCAAGTATATAGTTGATCAAATTTACGAAAATGCCGAAATGGAGCGTTTTAAAACATGTACAAACCCTATGGGGAAAATGCGTCTTGTAAAATGTGACGTAACCTGACACTTGATGACGTCACGATCACGAATTTCGTCTAGGACCATCTTTGGGTGGTGGTCTAAGTATGAATTAAGTTTAAAAGTCGATCGGATTTACGAAGACTATGCCAAACTGGAGTGTTTTAAAACGTGTACAAAACATATGGGGAAAAATGCATCTTTAATGTGACGTAACCTGACACCTGATGACGTCACGATCACAAATTTCTTCTAGGACCATCTGTGGGTGGTGGTCTAAGTATGTACCAAGTCTGAAATCAATCGGATTTTAAAAAGTGGCAAAGTGGACTGGTAGAAGAAACGTGTGTTAAACCTATGGAGAAAAAGTCTGAAAAAGGAGAAAAAAAAGAAGAAACTAGAAATTATGGTTGTGAACAACCACAGAGCTGTTCCCAATATGGATTATCTCTTGGACCCATAGACATATAAGTAGAGATCTATGTCTGTTTGCAACAGAAGATAGGGCTTTTCCGCATTATGATTTGTTTTTATTTAATAATACATCCCTGACTATGCATGAACATAAAATCTGTCACTAAGTTAGCTGGAAATCGGCTAAAACGGTCACTGTGGACAGGATTTGACCTCAGCAACACGTGCGCTGTGCGCGGGCTGACTGACATACGATATGTACAACGTACGTGCATGTACATGTACCGGTACATTGTGGACGTCCTTTGCATGTTTTAAAGCAGAGGTATTGTCAACCTGATGTTTTAAGCGTGCGCAGGGCATGTCCGAGTTTGCTTATTGCCTCGAAGCTTTGAAATGTTTAAGACCTACCCTTAAATAGACAATTAAAGTAAAAACTAATATAAAAACTGCCATGGTTGATTTTTCAGGAATTTTCTAAGGAAAAAGGGTCTTTTCATTATAACTTCCGGTCTGATGACGTCATACACCTTAAACTTTGCACACGTCGTAAGTGGGTCAAGGTCATCATATACTTCAATATTTAGGCGATTCCGACAAACTTCGCCACAGACATCTATTCAAAATACATTTTTGAAAATTTTCAACCTGTCGCTAGAGGGCGCTCGAAGATTGCATGACGTCATCGGTAGTTGATTTGAAGAATACTATCGGCCAAGAGACTAACACCGTTAAAAGCAAGTTCATATCTATTACCACTTTCAAATAATAAGCCACTTCCGGTTTTGGCCTTTTTCGACCGGAAGCAAGGGTCACGTGATTTCACGTACACTGAATGAAATAAAGACCTCAACCTACTCTACCACTTGCTGACAACAGAATGCTGCGGACGCGTACGGTTGATTTCTTATACATTTTTAAATATTAAAAGTGTCACAATTTAATTGCCTATAAATAAACACCGGATGACGTCATCATGACGTCATCATTACACAATATTGTTTGAATTAGGGTCTTTGCTTGGACAAAGATTGGTGTAAATGAATTACTGGCAAAGAGTCGAAAATGCCCTCTGAAAATGGACATTTTTAAAAAAAATTCTGTGTACAAAGTCTATGGGAAAAATTAAATATTCAAAATTCCATAATAAATCACGTGATGACGTCAGCATAACGAAAACTTTCGGCACACATCTTCAGATGGTGATTAATAACTATGCTGAGTTTAAAGTTGATCGGATTTAAAATAATTGCCAAAGTGGCTTGTAGAATAAAAACGTGTACAAAACCTATGGAGAAAGCGGAAAAAGAAAAAAAAAAAAAAAAAAAAGGAAAAAAAAAAACTTTAACGAAAACAATAGCTGTTCCCAATTGAAATTGGGAACAGCTAAAAAAATCTTAACGAAAACAAGAGCTGTTTCGGTGTGTACACCGAAACAGCTAAAAAACTAGAAATGTGTTTGTGGACAAACACAAGCTGTTTCGGATATTTGAAATACTCTGTGCATGTGATGAACAATTAGTGACATCACTACAAATGTCACCTATAAACGCAGCACATTATACGCACATATCAAGTTACAACCAAAATGGAACATATAAATCTGTTGATATAGGCCTTTAATAGAAAAGTGCCCCTTTAATGGATGTCACATGGCATTTGATGATGCCATCACTTGAATTTTCATCTGTTACACATCCAGTTATGAGTACATATCAAGTAACAATCCAATCAGACCTATGGGACTTTAGATATAGGCCTTAGAAATTGCCCTTTACATGTTATGTGACGTACGTCACATGACATGTCGTCATGATGACGTCACTTCAATTTCCATCTGTAACACAACATCGGGAACCATCTTCGGCTGCTGGTCTTAGTGTCTGCCAAGTCTTAAGTCAATCAGATATGAAAGTGCCAACGTGTATGGTTCGAAGAAAAACGTGTACAAAACATATGGGGAGGTGAAAGGAAACTCTGACTGTTTGTGACCTTTGAAATAGCAGGAGGGTTTTGATGCTGCAACTGACTCTTCTCTGTGATGTTCTTGTTTAAGGACCTCTCCCAACCTCCGCATACAGTGTGCCCTTTATTTGTGACGTGGCCAACAAGATTGCCCTTGTTGTTTTTTTTAAAGTGGCTTCTCTGAAATTATGGTCTTGCGCCCCCCCCCCCTCCCCGTGATTATAGTCACCGTGACATCGAATTGCGAGGTATGATGACAGATCGCGAAGCGAATTTGGTTTCTTTTGAAAAAAATAGCGAATGTAAGTAAGAAAACAAATAAATACAAGCATTTTTTGATGCAAATGGGTTGTTGAGAGGTATTTTGTGAAGACACAAAAGACAACAAGCTTTTATTTTTATTTTTTCAATCATTATTATTATTTTTTTTTGGAATTGCCGATAAAAATTTTAGGGTCGCAGCCTCAAAATAGGGTCAGTCGGGTAACCGGAAGCAAAAGTATTATTTTTTTTGGCCTTACTCGTGTGTTTATTCAATCTACACAAATAGGACTTGTCAGTTTACTGGAGAATTTCACTATTGGAAGGAATGTAGAGTAAGTTTTAATCTTTTTTCCCTCAAAATTTGGGAAATGAAATTAATTACGTGTGCGAGTAAGGTGAATATGTATGTTTCATGAATATTGTGTTTTAGTCCAAATGTAATGCATATTTTTGACATCATTGATGTTTCCTTACAGTGTGACCCATGATGTTGGATCTGTTGGATGTCTAAGAAGAGTGAAGAGCGCAATATCTGTGGCTAGAGCTGTAATGAATTACACCAAGCATACCCTGCTTGTTGGTGAATTAGGTAAGATGTAAAGAGAAGTTATAAAAACCATGAATAGTGAGATTTCGTAAGTCTTATTTCATATTTCATTTTTACATAAGGGCAATTCCACGGTTACTCACGTTACATTTTTTATGCTACTTTTGAGTTTCCTTGGGCTGTAATTACCTTACTTAAAAAGGAATAATGACTGTTATCCCCATGGTAGATAGAGTAGACCTAGACCTACCTAAGCACCAAAGATGACATCTACAAAATGTGTTTATGTATGATAAACAAGACGCACAAAATGGGTTACTCACGTTACATTTTCGTAACCATGGAATTGCCCATAAGTTATTAGAGTCTAACAAAGTAATTTTTTAAAATAAAAATGCACAATATTATTCCAATTATTAACAAATTTCATGAGTTAAAATTGCAGCTTTAAGTGATTATTTTATTGAGTAATGGGAGCACAAAACATTGGAACTCGACTATCTCCAAAATTGTTTGTTTGGGTTTTTTTTTGGTGCCTGGGCTGCTATTGTCCTTTTTGTTAGAACACAATGAAATAAAAAAATGTTGGGAATCTATACATACACTGTAAAAAACAAAGGGTAATATTTACCCAACTTTTACCCAAAGAAGGTCGAATTATCAACTGCCTACACCGTTGGGTTTTTATTGCCCAATGGTATTGGTCAAAGATAGGACTGAGTCAATTCGAATAATTGAATATTTGAATATTCGACCTTCCAATGATCGAATATTCGGTTATTTGGCCATTCCAAATTCCCTCAAAAGCAAAAATATGCCATACATGTACATGTAGTCAACGTACTTGAGCACTTCAGCATGCCGTGCATGATTTCTTCACAGGTAAGTCAGGTATTTGACAACAATCAGTTGTTCTTCAGTCGTCAGTAATTTAAAGATTAACAATCACCAGAGAAGCTAGAGTGAAGGATTCCTTGTTTGCATGGGGGACGTATTAAGCCGTGAACCCCAAACACGGCGGGTGGCGTCAACTATTGTGACTCTCCGACCCTTAACTCGCAAACAGGAACCAAGCATATCTATTACTGGAAGCTTCTTGAATTCTACAAAACGGTGTACTTCCTAGTCACAGTATTGAGGATAAAAAAATCACTTTTATAATAATAACTCGCACTTTTGTCACCAAGAATTGAGGAAATGATTTTATATCATTTTAAATAAACTTATTCTCAACAACCGAAAACTCCAAGAAAAAACCCTATGATATTTAATGTCTTTATTCAATGAAATATGGGTCTTTGAATTGTAAATGCATATTTAAGTTTATGCAAATAATGGGCGTGGGCGCGGCATACACACACCCCAGCTTGACACGTGCAAAGCAGTATTTCCTTGTTTGCCCACAAATGTATTATAAGCTATGTACCCAAAACACGAAGGGTGACATTTCAGCCAAAAAAAAGAAAATCGCCAGCCGAGCTCTGGCGGGCGCATTGTTGGCGGGCTAATTAGGGCACAGGTGCGCTGACCCGGTTCTTTTGTCTGGCTAAGTGCGTGCTCTGGAGATAACTTTCTTACAAATAGGCCACTAAAAGGTTTGGATATTCCAACTTGCAACATTTTGATACATTTTGTCTAGCTGTGGTTTTCTATGCTAGGAGTCAGGGGTACGGTGCGGTGAGTTGACCGCAAAGTCTGTCTGGCGAAATAAATGAGAGCTCTTTTGAGTTTGAAATCCTCTCTGTTGTCTGCCCTTTTT
Organism: Patiria pectinifera; assembly: GCA_029964075.1. Lineage (NCBI taxonomy): Eukaryota > Metazoa > Echinodermata > Asteroidea > Valvatida > Asterinidae > Patiria > Patiria pectinifera. The sequence goes on along the minus strand of CM057135.1, from coordinate 44,819,703 downwards.
CTTGCATTTTGCTCGAATTGGAGGACATAAGCCAGAGGTTCCCGGTATTATTACTGAAAGTATAATTGCTGAACTAGTTTTTGAAGTGTTTATGTATGTTTTATTTGTGCAAATATTGGGTGCAATTAGCAGACTAACCCAGCGAACAAAGCTGACGGACAGCGAACGAAAATGTGTTCGATAAAATGGTGCTCTGATCAGTTGAGAGAACTAGATTATTTTGTACATGTACATGTATATAATTACGGAGGCATTGAGGCGAACATCTAACAGCCATAATAAATTTACCCCTAAAAGTAAACAAGAAATTCTTTTAGAAAAATCTCAGAGTCCGTAACGTAAATGAACCAAGGTTTTCAAAACGTTTTAATGTAATGTTGGGGTTCATGACAAGTTTTCTACAACACCGCCACGTGCTGTGAGCAGCATACTGCGTGCAAGGCGATTCCCTATAACCACGTGCATTTGACACGATTGAACAGGCGATGGAAAACTTTGGGGGGAATTGGCTTCGCTGTATCAGTGTAATGTACCGCTTCTTGTGCGACCCTGTGCGAGCAGTACGTCCTCAAAATAAGTACATGAAAACGGAAAATACAAAGGCCCACACAGAAAAAAAGAAATCAAGTTCTTTGCATGAGATTGCAGAGGTCTTCTACATCGATGTTGGCATGCCATTTTCGCGATGTCAATAGCCGATCCAGTAAGCCCCTCCCACTGCGCACTTGGGCAAATTAACACGTGCTCCTCTCCAATGCCACGCTGCATTTTCCTATGCTGCACACATGTACATGTAACACCAACGCGCGGGGAAATTTGCCAGGATCGCATCGGGGAAAAACAGCGGCGGTTTTCTTTTGAAAGTAGGGATTGTAAGTAGGACAACAAACAAAAATACGGACAACGGAAACGTTACTACTCATGCTAGAAGTTTGATATGAAAAGGTGTCAGGAAGTGTTTTGTGAAGACATGAAAGACAAAATGTCTTGTTTATCTTGTCGGAAGCATCAGCGATTGGTGTTGCAGTCCGGCGTTAAAAAAATGGGTTGGCTTTACTGCAAGCACTCCCAAAGCAGAAGTATATATGTATGGCATTATTGCTTGGCATATACAAGCTACTTTTATGGGTTTTTTTGGCAGCAACTTGAAACTTAACTTTGAGAATACACTTTTGTCGTTAAAAAAAGAGTTTTTTCCACCTTTTATTTCATTGCATATCACCACCGAATATTTTTATTCGAAAATAAATATTCGAATATTCGATTATCGATCGAATAGCCGAATATTCGGCACAGCCCTAGTCAAAGATATTTACTACTAATTGGGGAAATATTTTCACTCAACATTTGGTTGTGTGATTACCCATCCATTGGGCAAAGATGTTTACCATTAATTGGGGAAATATTTTTTACTCAACAATTAATTGTTGAGACTTTACCCATCTATTGGTCAAAGATTTTTACCACTATTTGGGGAAACATTTTACTCAAGAATTGGTTGCTGGTCACTAGTGTTACCCAGGTGTTGGTTATTTTTTATATTCGTTCGACATTGGTTAAATAATAAGGCCAAAAAAAAAATAGTTCTGCTTCCGATTACATGCCTTTCAAAAATAGGGTCGGTCGGTCGGAAAAAAAAATTTTTGCCAATTTTTTTTATGCAGATTGAATTGGGTATTCAATTATATGCGAAGTTTTAGCCTGAACTATTTCTATTGCACTACGAAAGCTATACACGAAATGGCAACAAAAAGTGAGTAAAACCTACCTTTAATTATTGTCAATATATTTACGTTCTATCATTTCAAAAAATAATGGAAAATTCAGGCCGTTCGCACCATATGGACAACGCTAGTCAAGACGCGGGGAGCTGGCCAAAACTCCGAGGTGTGTGATGCGTGCGTGTGTGGCGAGCGGCCCACTATGGGCCGACAGACCTGTTTTAACGGTCAACAAT
>CM057135.1:44687246-44817246 GCA_029964075.1 Patiria pectinifera | reverse complement strand
TTAAATTACTGACGACTGAAGAACAACTGATTGTTGTCAAATACCTGACTTACCTGTGAAGAAATCATGCACGGCATGCTGAAGTGCTCACGTACGTTGACTACATGTACATGTATGGCATATTTTTGCTTTTGAGGGAATTTGGAATGGCCAAATAACCGAATATTCGATCATTGGAAGGTCGAATATTCAAATATTCAATTATTCAAATTGACTCAGTCCTATCTTTGACCAATACCATTGGGCAATAAAAACCCAACGGTGTAGGCAGTTGATAATTCGACCTTCTTTGGGTAAAAGTTGGGTAAATATTACCCTTTGTTTTTTACAGTGTATGTATAGATTCCCAACATTTTTTTATTTCATTGTGTTCTAACAAAAAGGACAATAGCAGCCCAGGCACCAAAAAAAAACCCAAACAAACAATTTTGGAGATAGTCGAGTTCCAATGTTTTGTGCTCCCATTACTCAATAAAATAATCACTTAAAGCTGCAATTTTAACTCATGAAATTTGTTAATAATTGGAATAATATTGTGCATTTTTATTTTAAAAAATTACTTTGTTAGACTCTAATAACTTATGGGCAATTCCATGGTTACGAAAATGTAACGTGAGTAACCCATTTTGTGCGTCTTGTTTATCATACATAAACACATTTTGTAGATGTCATCTTTGGTGCTTAGGTAGGTCTAGGTCTACTCTATCTACCATGGGGATAACAGTTGTTAAACCTTTTCAGTAAGGTAATTACAGCCCAAGGAAATCAAAAGTACATCAAAAATGTAACGTGAGTAACCGTGGAATTGCCCTTATGTAAAAATGAAATATGAAATAAGACTTACGAAATCTCACTATTCATGGTTTTTATAACTTCTCTTTACATCTTACCTAATTCACCAACAAGCAGGGTATGCTTGGTGTAATTCATTACAGCTCTAGCCACAGATATTGCGCTCTTCACTCTTCTTAGACATCCAACAGATCCAACATCATGGGTCACACTGTAAGGAAACATCAATGATGTCAAAAATATGCATTACATTTGGACTAAAACACAATATTCATGAAACATACATATTCACCTTACTCGCACACGTAATTAATTTCATTTCCCAAATTTTGAGGGAAAAAAGATTAAAACTTACTCTACATTCCTTCCAATAGTGAAATTCTCCAGTAAACTGACAAGTCCTATTTGTGTAGATTGAATAAACACACGAGTAAGGCCAAAAAAAATAATACTTTTGCTTCCGGTTACCCGACTGACCCTATTTTGAGGCTGCGACCCTAAAATTTTTATCGGCAATTCCAAAAAAAAATAATAATAATGATTGAAAAAATAAAAATAAAAGCTTGTTGTCTTTTGTGTCTTCACAAAATACCTCTCAACAACCCATTTGCATAAAAAAATGCTTGTATTTATTTGTTTTCTTACTTACATTCGCTATTTTTTTTCAAAAGAAACCAAATTCGCTTCGCGATCTGTCATCATACCTCGCAATTCGATGTCACGGTGACTATAATCACGGGGAGGGGGGGGGCGCAAGACCATAATTTCAGAGAAGCCACTTTAAAAAAAACAACAAGGGCAATCTTGTTGGCCACGTCACAAATAAAGGGCACACTGTATGCGAAGGTTGGGAGAGGTCCTTAAACAAGAACATCACAGAGAAGGGTCACTTGCAGCATCAAAACCCTCCTGCTATTTCAAAGGTCACAAACAGTCAGAGTTTCCTTTCACCTCCCCTAGGTACACTTGTAACAAACCAAAGGGTCACTTGATTAATACTGACCAAATGGCTCACAATGCATATTTCTATAGGAGGGTTTGCCTTTTATGACAGCAGAACAAACCTGGCAATTTATGCATGATATATCTGGGCATATAGCAAAGAAAAGAAAGCAAGTAATTTAGGAAATTTCATTCGATATTTTGCCCAAAAAAATGGATCCAGACGCCACTTTTCTGGTTGTGCACAATTCAATTGTGGCAGCCTCATTAGCTGTTTCGGTGACACACCGAAACAGCTCTTGTTTTCATTAAGATTTTTGTTTTCTGTTTTTAGCTGTTTCGGTGACACACCGAAACAGCTCTTGTTTTCGTTAAGATTTTTTTTTCTTTTTGGCTATTCCGCATAATTGCGGAAAAGGCTTTCTTTTTTTTCTGGTTTTGTTTCTTCTTGGCTTTTCTGCATAGTGCGGTAAAGCCTTTGTTTTTGTTCTTATTTTTTTTGGGGGGGGGGGCTTTTTTGCAATTTTGCGAAAAAGCCTTTCTTTTTGTTCTGGTTTTTGGCTTTTCCGCAAAATGCGGAAAAGCCTTTGTTTTTGTTCTCATTTTTAGCTGTTCCCAATTTCAATTGGGAACAGCTCTTGTTTTCGTTAAAGTTTTTTTTTTTCCTTTTTAGCTGTTTCGGTGTACACACCGAAACAGCTCTTGTTTTCGTTAAGATTTTTTAGCTGTTTCGGTGACACACCGAAACAGCTCTTGTTTTCGTTAAGATTTTTTTTTTTCCTTTTTTTTTTTCTCCTCTTTCAGTCATTCCCCCATATGTTTTGTACACGGTTTTCTTCTACCAGTCTACTTTGGCACTTTCATCAATCGGATCGACTTTAAACTTGGTACATACTTAAACCACCACCCACAGATGGTCCTAGAAGAAATTCGCGATCGTGACATCATCAGGTGTTACGTTACGTCACGTTAAAGATGCAGTTTTCCCCACAGGGTTTGTACACGTTTTAAAACACTCTACTTTGACACTGTCATGAATCTGATCGACTTTAGACTTTGTACACACTTAGACTCCCACCCACAGATGGTCCTAAAAGAAATTCGTGATCGTGACGTCATCAGGTGTCAGGTTACGTCACATTAAAGATGCACATTTTCCCCATATGTTTTGTACACGTTTTTCTTCGAACCATACACGTTGGCACTTTCATATCTGATTGACTTAAGACTTGGCAGACACTAAGACCAGCAGCCGAAGATGGTTCCCGATGTTGTGTTACAGATGGAAATTGAAGTGACGTCATCATGACGTCATCACATGTCATGTGACGTACGTCACATAACATGTAAAGGGCAATTTCTAAGGCCTATATCTAAAGACCCATAGGTCTGATTGGATTGTTACTTGATATGTACTCATAACTGGATGTGTAACAGATGAAAATTCAAGTGATGGCATCATCAAATGCCATGTGACATCCATTAAAGGCACACTTATTAAAGGCCTATATCAACAGATTTATATGTTCCATTTTGGTTGTAACTTGATATGTGCGTATAATGTGCTGCGTTTATAGGTGACATTTGTAGTGATGTCACTAATTGTTCATCACATGCACAGAGTATTTCAAATATCCGAAACAGCTTGTGTTTGTCCACAAACACATTTCTAGTTTTTTAGCTGTTTCGGTGTACACACCGAAACAGCTCTTGTTTTCGTTAAGATTTTTTTAGCTGTTCCCAATTTCAATTGGGAACAGCTATTGTTTTCGTTAAAGTTTTTTTTTTCCTTTTTTTTTTCTTCTTTTTCTTTTTCCGCTTTCTCCATAGGTTTTGTACACGTTTTTATTCTACAAGCCACTTTGGCAATTATTTTAAATCCGATCAACTTTAAACTCAGCATAGTTATTAATCATCATCTGAAGATGTGTGCCGAAAGTTTTCGTTATGCTGACATCATCACGTGATTTATTATGGAATTTTGAATATTTAATTTTTCCCATAGACTTTGTACACAGAATTTTTTTTAAAAATGTCCATTTTCAGAGGGCATTTTCGACTCTTTGCCAGTAATTCATTTACACCAATCTTTGTCCAAGCAAAGACCCTAATTCAAACAATATTGTGTAATGATGACGTCATGATGACGTCATCCGGTGTTTATTTATAGGCAATTAAATTGTGACAATTTTAATATTTAAAAATGTATAAGAAATCAACCGTACGCGTCCGCAGCATTCTGTTGTCGGCAAGTGGTAGAGTAGGTTGAGGTCTTTATTTCATTCAGTGTACGTGAAATCACGTGACCCTTGCTTCCGGTCGAAAAAGGCCAAAACCGGAAGTGGCTTATTATTTGAAAGTGGTAATAGATATGAACTTGCTTTTAACGGTGTTAGTCTCTTGGCCGATAGTATTCTTCAAATCATCTACCGATGACGTCATGCAATCTTCGAGCGCCCTCTAGCGACAGGTTGAAAATTTTCAAAAATGTATTTTGAATAGATGTCTGTGGCGAAGTTTGTCGGAATCGCCTAAATATTGGTGTATATGATGACCTTGACCCACTTACGACGTGTGCAAAGTTTAAGGTGTATGACGTCATCAGACCGGAAGTTATAATGAAAAGACCCTTTTTCCTTAGAAAATTCCTGAAAAATCAACCATGGCAGTTTTTATATTAGTTTTTACTTTAATTGTCTATTTAAGGGTAGGTCTTAAACATTTAAAAGCTTCGAGGCAATAAGCAAACTCGGACATGCCCCGCGCACGCTTAAAACATCAGGTTGACAATACCTCTGCTTTAAAACATGCAAAGGACGTCCACAATGTACCGGTACATGTACATGCACGTACGTTGTACATATCGTATGTCAGTCAGCCCGCGCACAGCGCACGTGTTGCTGAGGTCAAATCCTGTCCACAGTGACCGTTTTAGCCGATTTCCAGCTAACTTAGTGACAGATTTTATGTTCATGCATAGTCAGGGACGTATTATTAAATAAAAACAAATCATAATGCGGAAAAGCCCTATCTTCTGTTGCAAACAGACATAGATCTCTACTTATATGTCTATGGGTCCAAGAGATAATCCATATTGGGAACAGCTCTGTGGTTGTTCACAACCACAATTTCTAGTTTCTTCTTTTTTTTCTCCTTTTTCAGACTTTTTCTCCATAGGTTTAACACACGTTTCTTCTACCAGTCCACTTTGCCACTTTTTAAAATCCGATTGATTTCAGACTTGGTACATACTTAGACCACCACCCACAGATGGTCCTAGAAGAAATTTGTGATCGTGACGTCATCAGGTGTCAGGTTACGTCACATTAAAGATGCATTTTTTCCCTATATGTTTTGTACACGTTTTAAAACACTCCAGTTTGGCATAGTCTTCGTAAATCCGATCGACTTTTAAACTTAATTCATACTTAGACCACCACCCAAAGATGGTCCTAGACGAAATTCGTGATCGTGACGTCATCAAGTGTCAGGTTACGTCACATTAAAGACGCATTTTCCCCATAGGGTTTGTACATGTTTTAAAACGCTCCATTTCGGCATTTTCGTAAATTTGATCAACTATATACTTGGTACACACTTAGACTACTACCCATAGATGGTCCTAGAAGAAATTCGTCATCGTGGCGTCATGAGGTGTCAGGTTACGTCACATTAAAGATGCATTGTTTCCCTATTGCTTTTGTACACGTTTTTCTTCAAACTTCCACTTCTATACATGTATTTCTGATTGACTTTACACTTGTCAGACACTAGTAAGACCAGCAGCCTAAGATGGTCCCCAGTGAGTTTGTAACGATGACATCATCATGTGTCACGTGACGTGACATTAAATGAGCATTTCTTCGAATCGCTATAACTTCGGATGTACAAGTCCGATTGGATTAAAACTTGGTATGCACATTCACAAGGATGCGTTATAGATGAAAATTGAAGTGACGTCATCACCAAATGTCATGTGACGTCCCTTAAAGAGGCATTTTATTCTTGTATAGGCCTATATCTACAGAACTACATGTATAATGTTCGATTTGGTTGTAACTTGACATGTACGTATTATAATGTGCTGTTATAGATGACATTTACAGTGACGTCACTGATTGTTCGTCACGTGCAAAGAGTATTTCAAATATCCCAAACAGCTTGTGTTTGTCCACAAACACATTTCTAGTTTCCTTTTTTTTTCTCCTTTTTCAGACTTTTTCTCCATAGGTTTTACACACGTTTCTTCTACCAATCCACTTTGCCACTTTTTAAAATCCGATTGATTTCAGACTTGGTACATACTTAGACCACCACCCATAGATGGTTCTAGAAGAAATTTGTGATCGTGACGTCATCAGGTGTCGGGTTACGTCACATTAAAGATGCATTTTTCCCCATATGTTTTGTACACGTTTTAAAACACTCAAGTTTGGCATCTTCGTAAATCCGATCGACTTTAAACTTAATTCATACTTGGACCACCACCCACAGATGGTCCTAGACGAAATTCGTGATCGTGACGTCATCAAGTGTCAGGTTACGTCACATTAAAGATGCATTTTTCCACATAGGGTTTGTACATGTATTATAACACTCCATTTCGGCACTTTCGTAAACCAGATCGACGTTACACTTGGTACACACTTAGACCATTACCCACAGATGGTCCATGAAGAAACTCGTGATCGTGACGTCATCAGGTGTCATATTACTTCACATTAAAGATGCACATTTTCCCCATAGGTTTTGTACATGTTTTTCTTCAAACTATACACTTTGGCACTTTCGTAAATTTGATCGACTTCATGCTTGGTACACACTTAGACCACTACCCATAGATGGTCCTAGAAGAAATTCGTCATCGTGGCGCCATGAGGTGTCAGGTTACATCACATTAAAGATGCATTGGTTTCCCTATTGGTTTTGTACACGTTTTTCTTCAAACTGAACTTCAGAAGTACAAGTCTGATTGGGTTAAAACTTGGTATGCATATTCACATGGATGTGTTATAGATGGAAATTGAAGTGGCATCATCATCAAATGTCATGTGAAGTCCCTTAAAGGGGCATTTTATTCTTTTATAGGTCTATATCTACAGAACTAAAATGTTCGATTTGGTTGTAACTTGACATGTACATATTATTATGTGCTGTTATAGATGACATTTATAGTGACGTCACTGATTGTTCATCCCGTGCTCAGAGTATTTCAAATATCCGAAACAGCTTGTGTTTGTCCACAAACACATTTCTAGTCTTTTTTTAGCTGTTCCCAATTTCAATTGGGAACAGCTCTTGTTTTCGTTAAAGTTTTTTTTTTTCCTTTTTTTTTTTTTTTTTTTTTTTTTTCCGCTTTCTCCATAGGTTTTGTACACGTGTTTTTTCTACAAGCCACTTTGGCAATTATTTTAAATCCGATCAACTTTAAACTCAGCATAGTTCTTAATCATCATCTGAGGATGTGTGCCGAAACTTTTCGTCATGCTGACGTCATCACGTGATTTATTATGGAATTTTGAATATTTAATTTTTCCCATAGACTTTGTACACAGAATTTTTTTTAAAAATGTCAATTTTCAGAGGGCATTTTCGACTCTTTGCCAGTAATTCATTTACACCAATCTTTGTCCAAGCAAAGACCCTAATTCAAACAACCTTGTGTAATGATGACGTCACGATGACGTCATCCGGTGTTTATTTATAGGCAATTAAATTGTGACAATTTTAATATTTAAAAATGTATAAGAAATCAACCGTACACGTCCGCAGCATTCTGTTGCTGCCAAGTGGTAGAGTAGGTTGAGGTCTTTATTTCATTCAGTGTGCGTGAAATCACGTGACCCTTGCTTCCGGTCGAAAAAGGCCCAAACCGGAAGTGGCTTATTATTTAAAAGTGGTAATAGATATGAACTTGCTTTTAACGGTGTTAGTCTCTTGGCCAATAGTATTCTTCAAATCATCTACCGATGACGTCATGCAATCTTCGAGCGCCCTCTAGCGACAGGTTGAAAATTTTCAAAAATGTATTTTGAATAGATGTCTGTAGCGAAGTTTGTCGAAATCGCCTAAATATTAGTGTATATGATGACCTTGACCCACTTAAGACGTGTGCAAAGTTTAAGGTGTATGACGTCATCAGACCGGAAGTTATAATGAAAAGACCCTTTTTCCTTAGAAAATTCCTCAAAAATCAACCATGGCAGTTTTTATATTAGTTTTTACTCAAATTGTCTATTTAAGGGTAGGTCTAAAACATTTCAAAGCTCCAAGGCAATAAGCAAACTCGGACATGCCCTGCGCACGCTTAAAACTTCAGGTTGACAATACCCCTGCTTTGAAACATGCACAAGACGACCACAATGTACATGTACATGTACATGCACGTACGTTGTACATATCGTATGTCAGTCAGCCCGCGCACAGCGCACGTGTTGCTGTGGTCAAATCCTGTCCACAGTGACCGTTTTAGCCGATTTCCGGCTAACTTTGACAGATTTTATGTTCATGCATAGTCAGGGACGTATTATTGATAAAAACAAATCATACTGCGGAAAAGTCCTATCTTCTGTTGCAAACAGACATAGATCTCTACTTATATGTCTATGGGTCCAACAGATAATCAATATTGGGAACAGCTCTGTGGTTGTTCACAACCACAATTTCTAGTTTTCTTTTCTTATTTGTCCACTTTTCTCCATAGGTTTTGTACACGTTTTTCTTCTACCCATACACTTTGGCACTTTCGTAAATCTGATCAACTTCTGACTTGGCACACACTTTGACCACCACCCACAGATGGTCCTAGAAGAAATTTGTGATAGTGACGTCATCAGGTGTCGGGTTACGTCACATTAAAGATGCACTTTTCCCCATATGTTTGGTACACGTTTTAAAACACTACACTTTGGCACCTTCTTAAATCTGATCGACTTTACACTTGATATAAACTTAGACCACCACCCACAGATGGTCCTAGAAGAAATTCGTGATCGTGACGTCACATTAAAGATGCACTTTTCCCCATATGTTTTGTACACGTTTTAAAACACTCCACTTTGGGCTCTTTTGTAAATCTGATGGTCTTCAGACTTAGTACATACTTAGATCACTGCCCACAAATGGTGATAGTGACGTCATCAGGTGTCGGGTTACGTCACATTAAAGATGGGCAATTCCACACCAAAGTGTGTGACTTAAACAAATTTGGCATCAAATGAAAGCTAAAAGTCTATATTTTCAAGATTTGAAGTCGGAATTTAATTTTTTATACATTTCGGTACCAAAAACTAGGATTATGTAATAATCCTGTTTTAATCCTAAAAATGTGATTAATAGTGATATGAAAAAATTCTACCAATTGACACACAAAAATATGTACTAATGCCATCAGTTTCTGTCATGAGAAAGTATTGGTCTTGAAAAACTGACTAAAACTTGTTTTTAACATTTTGTGTAATTTGTTTCGCTTCAGTGACTTCAAATATTTCAGCCTTCGAAAATGTCCTTCCGTTACCGAAAAAATACATATTTTTAATTTATTTTTAAAACTTGCAGTATGAATGCATTGAAAGTTATTGTGCAAAGCAAGTTTAGGTAGGCCTTCAATATGACATTATAACTGACACTGCTGTACTTCTCGTTTTTTAATTACAATTAATTAAATCACGTCCTTCCGTTACCAAATTGGTAACGGAAGGACGGTAACGGAAGGACAAATCGTATTTTTATCAAATGTTACGACATTTGCGCTCATGTTTGAAAAATGAAAATCACTGCAAATACATGCATGTATAATGAGCATTGAAAGGACATTCATGTGACCCACCTTCACAAAAGCGGGATAAGCAGGGCAAGGTGTTTATTACAATTTGAAGGCACAGGCATGTACAACATGTACAATGTACATGTACATATATGCCGATGTACCAGTACTTGTACATGTATGGAGTTGTTGCAGAAAATCAAATCATAAAGTTGCTGCCATCAGCATTCATGGACAATAGAGAAAGATACGAATTCTGTGAAGCCATTCCAGAAGCAAATTAAGTCAAAATGAGATGGCAGAAAGTACCGGTACTTTGGGGCACTTTCATTCAATTTACATGTGTAAGACATGTGAGGTGCAGTCTTTGACAAATTATGCCCAAGTTAACAACTTCAGTTTGGATGTTTATAAATTAATTGTTACTCCTCTAAATCATTGTAATTTGATTTCAAACATTGATTTTAGAGTTCAATTAAAAGCAACACCTAACTGAAGCCATCAGTTCTACCGGTAGATGTTTTGACCTTAAATGTACATGTAGGCTGGTCGCCCCCAACCCTTTAGGTAAACCACTGAACCTACCGGTATTATTATTAAAAGTTGTTGGTGAACATGTAACCAATATACTCAAGTGTTCAAATACTGTGTATTTAAACTTTTAAGGATTGAGGTGATGGGTTTGAAGTCTATTTCTGTAGTAGTCTTGTGTTCGTGAATTATGTGTTTTGGGTTGTTTTCGTTTTTCTTTTGTTATCATTAATTAGCAGGCTTCTATCTTTATCTCAATAGTTTCTTGGGTATAATTATTTATGCCAGGTCTGCATATTGTTGATTTTACATTCAGTTACACATTTAAGCAATTTGTTTCACTTGTATAATTAGTGTAAATTCACATTTTGTTCATGCTATAATTGAGTAAACCTTTTGTCCTTCCGTTACCGTCCTTCCGTTACCAAATTATAATCTGCTTAAAACGTTGTAATTATATAACCGAAACACTTAAAGTCAAATGAAAGGTGGTATAGTATAGATAAAGCTTCAGGGATTCCATTTCCTACCTTTAAAATATAATTGCCCCATAAAATTCACAGAGTTTTTGCAAAACGCGAGTAAGTTGGAAAACCCTTGTCCGTTTTACCGTCCTTCCGTTACCGACCTCATTAATATTCATAATTCATAAACGGGAGGCATTCATGCCCCCCAAAAGTGTGGAAAATGAAAGGAGCATTATAGCAATACAATTGTGACATTTGTTTGCTGTAACTATGAACAGTGTCTGTGATACACACATTAGAAATTTTGTTTAATGAGTGAAAACGTCCTTCCGTTACCGTGGAATTGCCCAGATGCACTTTTCCCCATATGTTTGGTACACGTTTTAAAACACTCCACTTTGGGCTCTTTTTCGTAAATCCGATCAACTTCAGACTTGGTACATACTAAAATCACAACCAACAGATGCTCCTAGAAGAAATTCGTGATCGTACAGTCATCAGGTGTCAAGTTACATCACATTAAAGAAGCATTTTTCACCATTTGTTTTGTACACATTTTAAAATACTCCACTTTGCGCACTTTCGTAAATCTGATTGACTTCAGACTTCATACTTGTACTTAGACCACTACCCACAGATGGAACTAAAAGAAATTCGTGATCGTACAGTCATCAGGTGTCAGGTTACGTCACATCAAAAATGCATTTTCAACAAAGGTTTTGTACATGCACGTGTTTCTTCAAACCACACACTTTAGCACTTTCATATGTCCGATTGATTTTACACTTGGCAGACACTTAAGACCAGCAGCCAAAGATGGTCCTGATGATTTTCGTAACGACGTCATCATGTGTCACGTGAAATCATATTAAACGTGCATTTTTCAAATCACTATAACTTCTGAAGTACAATTCCGATTGGGTGGAAACTTGGTATGCGCATACACAGGGATGTGTTACAGATGAAAGTTGAAGTGACGTCACCACATGTCATGTGACGTCCATTAAAGGGGCATATTTTCTTCTATTAAAGGTCTATATCTATATGTTCGATTTGGCTGTACGTAACTTGATATACGTATAATATGTGCTGTGTTATAGATAACATTTAAAGTGACGTCATCAAGTGTTCACCATATGCACAGAGTATTTCAAATGTGGGTCATTCCACGAAGTTGGGTACACAATCAATGCATCAGTGACTAGTGGTCCAGTGAAAACAAAAGTGCTGTTATTTCTTTTTTGACAAATTAATCACATTTTTTATCGATCCTGATTTATTGAGGATGAATGGGCGAACAAGAGAAAAATATTTTTTGGGACCTCCAATTGGTCGAAACCCATACTACGTCACCAAAATATCATGGTATCCATGTTTATTTTAAGAATATTTTGTGACATGAAACATACTCTGTCTTCAATGTACGATTCTGTGTTCCCAAGAGTATATTTTAAATAATGTTTTGCAAATAAAGTTGAACCAATAGACCGTTTACGATTCCCTGATTGTTATTTATTCCATGCGTCTTGCATTTCTGGAGTATCGATCACGGAAGTCTCAGCGCACATCGTAACATTTCGTGTCAGCAATGTTACGAGGTGAGACCGAAATTTACCGACATATTGTAAAATGTCAGTGTCATTTAGATGACCTAAATAACGATTTCCACGAGAAACAGTAGCATTCCATTCGTATCCAACCAGAAATCGTGAAAAAAAAACTACACGATTTTTTAAAAACAACCGTGGTTATTCACTGGGAGTTGACTTCGCATCCACTAAAAAACGTGACGATGTGATAATTAAATGCGATCGCGCGTGCGCCCTCTATTGATTTTCTGGATGAACGTCTTGCGATCAAAGTACCCGGATGTAACCCTTGCTTTGTTGCAAGAAGAAACCCGCGTGCTTTCGGCAACTTTTCCAGCGTGGGTGCCAATAGTTTTGGCGTCATTTTTGTTACGGTGTGATGTCAGTTACGAAGTATATCACATTCGAGGAGGACACAAGGGTTAGATTACAGATTTACCAACACGGTGCCTGGTAATTCCGAAGAAATACTCCCTGTGTATGCTGAAACATGAATAACATCTCAAACAATTGTTGCAGTATAGTTGACGCGCTGAAACATGCACTTTAGCTACGGAATGGATACGAAACAAAATGGTAACCGCGTGACGATGTGATATTCCATTTCCGTGATTTGGCATAAAACATGCTCATGCACGGTCAAATACTCCAGGTTCTGCATGGAAAGACCTGATTGTTTTTTTTTTAACATGGAAGAGGCTAAGCTTTCACAAATGACGCTAATTATGTGTCCAGAAACCCTAACTGAAATTGCACATCGTAATGGAAATATCACGACGTGGTTTCCATGTGACGGTGTGGTACGATTATGTGTTTTGGCCTGTGCTTTTGCCTGCGTTGGATGGTCAACTTCTGATCTATTAAAAATGGGGTCCTTTTCATTTATCTATTTGAAGGGGGTTCGAAAGTTGGTGATTTTTACTGAAGTTAGTCTAAAATAAGAGGGGAACATGGCAAGTGTCAAAATTGATTGGTCACAGGCCAGGATACCGCCAGACCATTCCATTCTCATAATGGGGGTGGAGCATCATGTGATTTTCTTTTTCTGGTTTGAAATAAGATATTTCAACATTTTTTTTTCAGACAAAAGAAACAAAACACATAAGAATAAACAGTAGAAAACTAAAAAAAATCTTCCCCTAAGAGATAAATTCATAATTTGCTTTGATTTAGGCTTCAGCATGTTCAGTAAATTCATCCATTTGGGAATGGTATATCCATAGAACAATGCATCCAACAACACTGTTATGTAATTGGTACTAGAGGGTGGGAATGGAGTGGGGAAGGGGAGGGTACTGGAGTGGGGAAGGGGGGGGTGGGGTAGGGGAGGGTAGGGACAGGATACGGGAAGGATGGGGACGGCAAAATGGTTTAGGCATCACATCTTGAGATGTATTAATCAGAACGTTCGATAATTTGGCATCCATGTTACATGTGAAACCCAACTCTGTCCAATATGGGAGTCTCAAAGCTATACTCTCTCACATTTTAGCTGATGTTTCAAATTTGTTCATTTTTAATTAATATTTATATGAAGTTTTACTCATTTTTTATGAAGTTTAAAGTTTATTACCTAATTAAGACTGAATTTTTTGTGATGGACTTATGATGGACTTGCAAGGACTTGTGATGGACTCAACTACAACACTGTTATGTAATGGGTACTAGAAGGGTGGGAATGGAGTGGGGGAGGGTGGGGTGGGGTAGGGGAGGGTGCGGACGGGATACGGGAAGGATGGGGATGGCAAAATAGTTTAGGCATCACATCTTGAGATGTAATCAGAACGTTCGATAATTTGGCATCCATGTTACATGTGAAACCCAACCCTGTCCAACATGGGAGTCTCAAAGCTAAACTCTCTCACATCTTTAGCTGTTGTTTCAAATTTGTTCATTTTTAATTAATATAAATGAAGTTTTACTCATTTTTTATCAAGTTTAAAGTTTATTACCTTATAATCCATATATCTGTTTCACGTGTACATGTGAAACCACAAAATTATGTTGCATGGATACTGTCTTGTGTAAAAGAAATGGTAACATGGCAAAATAAGTTGAATGTGGGTTTGCTTCCTTGTGTTTTACACATGTTTGGTGTAGACAAACATATTTGGAACAGACAATACAAGAAAAAATGTGTATGAAGGGCCAAATTTATATAATTTGCCCATTTCATGTGAATGAACACAGCTGATTTCAATAATCTCATAACGATTAGCCAAAAAATGTATGAATTTAATTAATGTACTTATCAAGCCCTTTTAAATACATTCTATACTTGGAGCATATCAATTCTATAAAATAGCAATGGGAAAGGTGATTCCTCATGTTTGGTGTCCATGTTACAGGTGAAACTTGCTTTGCATCTGTTAATAAACAACACTGTTAAAAATAAAACGTTTGACAAGATGTCTCAAAATGGTTTATTATTGTACATATATGGCAGCACCTAAAAAAGTTATTTTAGTGCTCTTCACATTATTTTGAAAAACTCACCCTCATGTCACA
Source organism: Patiria pectinifera (assembly GCA_029964075.1). Taxonomy (NCBI): domain Eukaryota; kingdom Metazoa; phylum Echinodermata; class Asteroidea; order Valvatida; family Asterinidae; genus Patiria; species Patiria pectinifera. The sequence continues at coordinate 44,802,652 of CM057135.1, read as the reverse complement.
CATTCTGTACCCAACTTTGTGGAATTACCCATATCCGAAACAGCTGTGTTTGTCCACAAACACATTTCTAGTTTTTAGCTGTTCCCAATTTCAATTGGGAACAGCTCTTGTTTTCGTTAAGATTTTTTTTTTTTTTTTTTTTTTTTTAGCTGTTCCCAATTTCAATTGGGAACAGCTCTTGTTTTCGTTAAAGTTTTTTTTTTAGCTGTTCCCAATTTCAATTGGGAACAGCTCTTGTTTTCGTTAAAGTTTTTTTTTTTCCTTTTTTTTTTTTTTCTTTTTTTTTCTTTTTCCACTTTTCCCCATAGGTTTTGTACACGTTTTTATTCTACAAGCCACTTTGGCAATTATTTTAAATCCGATCAACTTTAAACTCAGCATAGTTATTAACCATCATTTGAGGATGTATGCCGAAACTTTTTGTCATGCTGACGTCATCACGTGATTTATTATAGAATTTTGAATATTTAATTATTCCCATAGACTTTGTACACAGAAATTTAAAAAAAAATGTCAATTTTCAGAGGGCATTTTCGAATCTTTGCCAGTAATTCATTTACACCAATCTTTGTCCAAGCAAAGACCCTTACTCAAACAGCATTGTGTAATGATGACGTCACGATGACATCATCCGGTGTTTATTTATAGGCAATTAAATTGTTACACTTTTAATATTTAAAAATGCATAAGAAATCAACCGTACGCGTCCGCAGCATTCTGTTGCCGGCAAGTGGTAGAGTAGGTTGAGGTCTTTATTTCATTTAGTGTGCGTGAAATCACGTGACCCTTGCTTCCGGTCGAAAAAGGCCAAAACCGGAAGTGGCACTGTTGGAGCAAAGGCTTTGACCCTCAAGGCCAAGGCCAAGGCCAAGGCTTTGACCCTCAAGGCCAAGGCCAAGGCCAAGGCTTTGACCCTCAAGCCTCGAGGCCAAGGCCAAGGCTTAACCCTCAAGGCCAAGGCCAAGGCTTAACCCTCAAGGCCAAGGCCAAGGCCAAGGCCCTGTTTTATGAAATGACCACTGATATAGAACAAATTATAGTCACATGAGTGACACATCATCACGCAAGGGCGGATCCAGAACACAATGTGGGGGGGGGGGCAAAGAAATTTTGGTCCACCCCAAAAAAAGTGGGGTCAAAAAATTACGGCTTGGGCTTCGGGGCACGCTTAAGGGCCCCGAAAAAATTTTGGATTCGAGATGCTCTGTGGTGCGATTTGAGGCAATTTCGGATCATTTTAACCGATGTTTTTTGAGGAAAAGATGGTGGTGTACTCATTGCCTGCCTTTATTAGGACGGCACAATTGGGTTTTTTTGGGGGGGGGCATGGCCCCTTTTGGCCCCCCTGGATCCGCCATTATCATCACGAATTGCTCGTTACGAAGAACAACATTTCTTTAATTGCAATCAACATGCTCGCATAGGCCTACACCGTTTTATGAATACACTGTATCTATTAAAGTATAAGTTCAGGTCTTCAATATGGTTTAACTAAACAAAATAATGATTTACTTCTATATTGACACACAATTCTCCCAAGTGTAACAAAAGGGGGATCCAAGAAACTGATTTGGGAAATTTGTATTTGCTGGCCCAACATGGTCAGAAATATCAGCATTATCTAAAACAGATACATGCAAATCTTTAGCACTTATCAGGGAGACATATACAACCAATCAGATCTATTCCATAGTTATATGCAATTGAAGTGATCATCTCATTAGCCCCACAAGTGTACGGAATATTGTTGCATCAAATCTGCTACAATGGTAACAAAATGTGATGCTACAAAAGAGGAAGTGTGCCCAACACACAAATCTATAGGGTGCTTCCCTCCTCCATGGTAATACGATTAAAATGGTAACAGCAAAATTTCGAACAGATTTATCTGGAAAATGCAAAAATCTATGGGCCTTGAAGAGCCTTGACTCAAAATTGCAAGGCCCTGAACCCTCAAGGCCAAGGCCAAGGCCAAGGCTTTTGCCCTCAAGCCTCGAGGCCAAGGCCAAGGCCCTAAAATCCAGCCTTAAGGCAGCCTTAAGGCCAAGGCCCAGCATCAAGGCACTACATCACTCGGAAGTGGCTTATTATTTAAAAGTGGTAATAGATATGAACTTGCTTTCAACGGTGTTAGTCTCTTGGCTGATAGTATTCTTCAAATCATCTACTAATGACGTCATGCAATCTTCGAGCGCCCTCTAGCGACAGGTGGTAAATTTTCAAAAATGTATTTTGAATAGATGTCTGTGGCGAAGTTTGTCGGAATCGCCTAAATATTGGTGTATATGATGACCTTGACCCACTTAAGACGTGTGCGAAGTTTAAGGCATATGACGTCATCAGACCGGAAGTTATAATGAAAAGACCTTTTTTTCTTAGAAAATTCCTGAAAAATCAACCATGGCAGTTTTTATATTAGTTTTTACTTTAATTGTCTATTTAAGGGTAGGTCTAAAACATTTGAAAGCTTCGAGGCAATAAGCAAAATTGGACATGCCCTGCGCACGCTTAAAACTTCAGGTTGACAATAACTCTGCTTTAAAACATGAAGAAGGACGTCCACAATGTACGTTGTACATATCGTAGTCAGTCAGCCCGCCCGCAGCGCACGTGTTGCTGAGGTCAAATCCTGTCCACAGTGACCGTTTTAGCCGATTTCCGGCTAACTTTGACAGATTTTATGTTCATGCATGGTCAGGGACGTATAATTGATAAAAACAAATCATAATGCGGAAAAGCCCTATCTTCTGTTGCAAACAGACATAGATCTCTACTTATATGTCTATGGGTCCAACAGATTATCAATATTGGGAACAGCTCTGTGGTTGTTTACAACCACAATTTCTCTTTATTTTCTTCCACGTTTTTTTCTCATAGGATAACACGTGTTTTCGTTCTACAAGGCACTTTTGGACTTTTTTCAAATCCGATCGACTTTAAACCTGGCACACACTTAGACCACCATCTGAAGATGTATGCCGAATCATACATCGAATCATACTTAGACCACCACCCACAGATGGTCCTTAACGAAATTCACGATTGTGACGTCATCAGGTGTCAGGTTACGTCACATTAAAGATTTATTTTTCCCCATTGGGTTTGTACACGTTTTAAAACGCTCCATTTCGGCACTTTCGTAAATCTGATCGACGTTACACTTGATACACACTTACACCACGACCCACAGATGGTCCTAGAAGAAATTCGTGATAGTGACGTCATCAGGTGTCACGTTACTTCACATTAAAGATGCACATTTTCCCCTTAGGTTTTGTACACGTTTTAAAACACTCCAGTTTGGCATCTTCGTAAATCTGATCGACTTTAAACTTAATTCATACTTAGACCACCACCCATAGATGGTCCTAGACGAAATTCGTGACCATGACGCCATCTGATGTCAGATTACGTCACATTAAAGATACACTTTCCCCATAGGGTTAATGTACACATGTTAAAACGCTCCATTTCGGCACTTTCGTACATCCGATCAACGTTACACTTAGTACACACTTAGACCATCTCCCACAGATGGTCCTAGAAGAAATTCATGATCGTGACGTCATCAGGTGTCACGTTACTTCACATTAAAGATGCACATTTTCCCCTCTGGTTTTGTACATGTTTTAAAACGCTCCACTTTGGCACTTTCGTAAATTCGATCGACCTTATACTTGGTACACACTTAGACCACTATTCATAGATGGTCATAGAAGAAAGTCGTCATCGTGACGTCATCAGGTTTCAGGTTACGTTACATTAAAGATGTATTTTCCCCATAGGGTTTGCACACGTTTTAAAACACTCTACTTTGGCACTTTCGTAAATGCGATCCATGTTAGACTTGAAACACACTTAGACTACCACCCACAGATGGTCTTAGAAGAAAGTCGTCATCATGACGTCATGAGGTGTCAGGTTACATCACATGAAAGATGCATTGTTTCCTTATTGGTTTTGTACACATTTTTCTTCAAACTGATACACTTTTTCACTTCCATACATGTATGTCAGATTGACTTTACACTTGTCAGACACTAGTAAGACCAGCAGCCTAAGGTGGTCCCCAGTGAGTTCATAACGATGACGTCATCGTGACGTGACATTAAATGAGCATTTCTTCAAATCGCTATAACTTCAAAAGTACAAGTCCAATTGGATTAAAACTTGGTATGCACATTCACAGGGATGGTTTATATAAGAAAATTGAAGTGACGTCATCATCAAATGTCATATGACGTCCCTTAAAGGGACATATTATTCTGTTATAGGTCTATATCTACAGAACTATAATGTTCGATTTGGTTCTATCTTGACATGTACATGTATGTATTATAATGTGCTGTTATATAGATGACATTTACAGTGACATTACTGATTGTTCGTCATGTGCACAGAGTATTTCAAATATCCGAAACAGCTTGGGTTTGTCCACAAAAACATTTCTAGTTTTTTTTTTTCTCTTTTATTTTTCAGACTTTTTTCTCATAGGATAACACGTGTTTTCGTTCTACAAGTCACTTTTGGGTTTTTTTCAAATCCGATCGACTTCAAACCTGGCACACACTTAGACCATCATCTGAAGATGTGTGCCGAAACTTTTCGTCATGCTGACGTCATCACGTGATTTATTATAGAATTTTGAATATTTAATTTTTCACATAGACTTTGTACACAGAGATTTAAAAAAAAAATTTCAATTTTCAGAGGGCATTTTCGACTCTTTGCCAGTAATTCATTTACACCAATCTTTGTCCAAGCAAAGACTCTAATTCAAACAACATTGTGTAATGATGATATCATGATGACGTCATCCGGTGTTTATTTATAGGCAATTAAATTGTGACAATTTCAATATTTAAAAATGCATAAGAAATCAACCGTACGCGTCCGCAGCATTCTGTTGCCGGCAAGTGGTAGAGTAGGTTAAGGTCTTTATTTCATTCAGTGTGCGTGAAATCACGTGACCCTTGCTTCCGGTCGAAAAAGGCCCAAACCGGAAGTGGCTTATTATTTGAAAGTGGTAATAGATAGGAACTTGCTTTTAACGGTGTTAGTCTCTTGGCCGATAGTATTCTTTAAATCATCTACCGATGACGTCATGCAATCTTCGAGCGCCCTCTAGCGACAGGTTGAAAATTTTCAAAAATGTATTTTGAATAGATGTCTGTGGCGAAGTTTGTCGGAATCGCCTAAATATTGGTGTATATGATGACCTTGACCCACTTAAGACGTGTGCGAAGTTTAAGGTGCATGCCATCATCAGACCGGAAGCTATAATGAAAAGACTCTTTTTCCTTAGAAAATTCCTGAAAAATCAACCATGGCAGTTTTTGTATTAGTTTTTACTTTAATTGTCTATTTAAGGGTAGGTCTAAAACATTTCAAAGCTTCGAGGCAATAAGCAAAATTGGACATGCCCTGCGCACGCTTAAAACTTCAGGTTGACAATAACTCTGCTTTAAAACATGAAGAAGGACGTCCACAATGTACGTTGTACATATCGTAGTCAGTCAGCCCGCCCGCAGCGCACGTGTTGCTGAGGTCAAATCCTGTCCACAGTGACCGTTTTAGCCGATTTCCGGCTAACTTTGACAGATTTTATGTTCATGCATAGTCAGGGACGTATTATTGATAAAAACAAATCATAATGCGGAAAAGCCCTATCTTCTGTTGCAAACAAACATAGATCTCTACTTATATGTCTATGGGTCCAACAGATTATCAATATTGGGAACAGCTCTGTGGTTGTTTACAACCACAATTTCTCTTTATTTTCTTCCACGTTTTTTTCTCATAGGATAACACGTGTTTTCGTTCTACAAGGCACTTTTGGACTTTTTTCAAATCCGATCGACTTTAAACCTGGCACACACTTAGACCACCATCTGAAGATGTATGCCGAATCATGACGTCATCATGACGTCATCACGTGTCACGTGACGTCATCCTAAAAGAGCATAATTTAAGGCCCTATATCTACAGAACCGGAAGTTCGATTTGGTTCAAACTTGGTATGCAAGTACTCCGGGACGTGTTATAGACGAAAATTGCAGTGACGTCATGATGACGTCATCGCGTGATTTTATATAAATTATTCAATTTTTGGACCTTTTACTCATATCTCATAAACGGAATGTGGTAAATTCAAAATTCTTTTTGTAAAAGGTTTATTAGGTCATACATAGATGCACAAAATTTCGTAAAATGTGTGACGTCATCATGACGTCATCAAAAACGTGATTTTTTGATTCACATATAAGGGTATGTCCGATCGTTATGAAACTTGGTGGGTAGGTAGGTATAGATAAAAGCATTCAAAATCTGAAGTGACGTCATCATGACGTTATCGTCTGATTTTTATGACTTTTTCAAATTTTAATATTTTCTTCAAATTTTGCAAAAATTATACAAAATAAGGTCCGATCGACCTCAGAGAACCTGATGTCCGATTGGGTTCAATGTCGGTATGCAGATATTCCAGGAAGTGTTATAGACAAAAATTGCAGTGACGTCACGATGATCTCATCATGTGATTTTATATGAATTATTCAATTTTTACTTTTTACCCATATTTCATCAATGGAACGTGGTAAATTCGAAATTCTTTTTTGCAAAAGGTTTGTTGGTCGTAGATAGATACAGAAAATTTCAAAAATGTGTGCCGTCATCAGCACGTCATGAAAATATGGGGTTTTTTTGTACATATGATAGACACTTTTTGTATAGAATACACATGTACATGTTCATTCGACCTGGATGAAACTCCTTTATGGCAGTCATTAATAAAACAGTCGAAACAGCTCAGTGTTTGTCCACAAACACATTTCTAGTTTTTTTTTTCTTTTTTCTTTTTCCACTTTTCCCCATAGGTTTTGTACACGTTTTTATTCTACAAGCCACTTTGGCAATTATTTTAAATCCGATCAACTTTAAACTCAGCATAGTTATTAACCATCATCTGAGGATGTGTGCCGAAACTTTTTGTCATGCTGACGTCATCACGTGATTTATTATAGAATTTTGAATATTTAATTTTTCCCATAGACTTTGTACACAGAATTTTTTTTAAAAATGTCAATTTTCAGAGGGCATTTTCGACTCTTTGCCAGTAATTCATTTACACCAATCTTTGTCCAAGCAAAGACCCTAATTCAAACAACATTGTGTAATGATAACGTCATGATGACGTCATCCGGTGTTTATTTATAGGCAATTAAATTGTGACAATTTTAATATTTAAAAATGTATAAGAAATCAACCGTACGCGTCCGCAGCATTCTGTTGCCTGCAAGTGGTAGAGTAGGTTGAGGTCTTTATTTCATTCAGTGTGCGTGAAATCACGTGACCCTTGCTTCCGGTCGAAAAAGGCCAAAACCGGAAGTGGCTTATTATTTGAAAGTGGTAATAGATATGAACTTGCTTTTAACGGTGTTAGTCTCTTGGCTAATAGTATTCTTCAAATCATCTACCAATGACGTCATGCAATCTTCGAGCGCCCTCTAGCGACAGGTTGAAAATTTCAAAAATGTATTTTGAATAGATGTCTGTGGCGAAGTTTGTCGGAATCGCCTAAATATTGGTGTATATGATGACCTTGGCCCACTTCAGACGTGTGCGAAGTTTAAGGTGTATGACGTCATCAGACCGGAAGTTATAATGAAAAGACCCTTTTTCCTTAGAAAATTCCTGAAAAATCAACCATGTCAGTTTTTATATTAGTTTTTACTTTAATTGTCTATTGAAGGGTAGGTCTAAAACATTTAAAAGCTCTGAGGCAATCAGCAAACTCGGACATGCCCTGCGCACGCTTAAAACTTCAGGTTGACAATACCTCTGCTTTGAAACATGCACAGGACGTCCACAATGTACAGTACATGTACATGCACGTACGTTGTACATATCGCATGTCAGTCAGCCCGCGCACAGCGCACATGTTACTTAGGTCAAATCCTGTCCACAGTGACCGTTTTAGCCGATTTCCGGCTAACTTTGACAGATTTTATGTTCATGCATAGTGATAGTCAGGGAGGTTGATAAAAACAAATCATAATGCGGAAAGCCCTGTCTTCTGTTGCAAACAGACATAGATCTCTACTTATATGTCTATGGGTCCAACAGATAATCAATATTGGGAACAGCTCTGTGGTTGTTCACAACCACAATTTCTAGTTCTTTTTTTTTTTTTTTTTTAGCTGTTTCGGTTACAACCGAAACAGCTCTTGTTTTCGTTAAAGTTTTTTTTTTTCTTTTTTTTTTTTCTTGTTCTCTTTCAGACTCTTCTCCATAGGGTTTGTACACGTTTTTTTCTTCTGCAAGGGCACTTTGGCACTTTCTTAAATTGCATCAACCTCATACTTGGCACACGTCCTTAGCTGTCATGTGAGGACCCTCTAACTTTGCATCATTTATAGCCTAATATCTCCACAATTACATGTATGCGTCCGATTTGGTTGAAACTTTGCATTCACACAAACTTGGATTAGTTATACACCTGAATATAGGTGAAGTTGAGAGGACATCATCGGTCGTCATGTGAGGGCGCCCTACCATGGCATGAAAAAACCGAAACAGCTTGTGTTTGTCCACAAACACATCTCTAGTTTCTTTTTTTTCCCCTCCTTTTTCAGACTTTTTCTCCATAGGTTTAACACACGTTTCTTCTGGCAATCCACTTTGCCACTTTTTTAAATCCGATTGATTTCAGACTTGGTACATACTTAGACCACCACCCACAGATGGTCCTAGAAGAAATTTGTGATCGTGACGTCATCAGGTGTCAGGTTACGTCACATTAAAGATGCATTTTCCCCATACGTTTTGTACACGTTTTAAAACACTCCAGTTCGGCATCTTCGTAAATCCGATCCACCTCCGACTTGATACATACTTAGACCACCACCCACAGATGGTCCTAGAAGGAACTTACGTGATCGTGACGTCATTAGGTGTCAGGTTACGTCACATTAAAGATGCATTTTCCCCATAGGGTTTGTCCCCGTTTTAAAACACTCCAGTTTGGCACTTTCGTAAATTCGATGTACTTAAGACTTGGCACACACTTAAACCATCACCCACAGATGGTCCTAGAAGAAATTTGTGATCAAGACGTCATCAGGTGTTGGGTTACGTCACATTAAAGATGCATTTTGCCCAATAGGGTTTGTACACGTTTTTCTTGAATTCATACTTAGGCAATATATGTCTGATTGACTTTTCTCTTGGCAGATGACATTCGAAGTGACTTCATCAAGTGTTCATCACGTGCACAGAGTATTTCAAATATCCGAAACAGCTTGTGTTTGTCCACAAACACATTTCTAGTTTCGGTTACACGTTTCTGTTTCGGTTACACACCGAAACAGCTCTTGGTTTCGTTAAAGTTTTTTTTTTCTTTTTTTTTTAGCTGTTTCGGTGTACACACCGAAACAGCTGTTGTTTTCGTTAAGATTTTTTTTTTCTTTTGCTTTTTGGCTTTTTCGCAATTTTGCGAAAAAGCCTTTCTTTTTAATCTGATTTTTTTCCGGCTTTTCCGCATAGTGCGGAAAAGCCTTTGTTTTTGTTCTTGTTTTTTTTTTTTTTCTTTCTTCTTCTTCTTCTTCTTCTTCTTCTTCTTCAAATGCCATCGACTTTGTGCACGTTTTTTCTCAGTGCCACTTTTGGCATTAATCTTTGCCATACATCATTCAAACTTAGCATAGGCATTGTCCCTATAGCAAAGATGTGTCCCGAAGATTGACGTCATGGTGACGTCATCGACTAATTTATTATAGATTTTTGAATATTTAATTTTTCCCATAGACTTTGTACACAGAAATTTAAAAAAAATTGTCGCTTTTCAAAGGGCATTTTCGACTCTTTGCCAGTTATTCATTAACACCAATCTTTGTCCAAGCAAAGACCCTACTCCAAACAACATTGTGGAATGATGACGTCATGATGACGTCATCCTGTGTTTATTTATAGGCAATTAAATTGTGACACTTTTAATATTTAAAAATGCATAAGAAATCAACCGTACGCGTCCGCAGCATTCTGTTGCCGGCAAGTGGTAGAGTAGGTTGAGGTCTTTATTTCATTCAGTGTGCGTGAAATCACGTGACCCTTGCTTCCGGTCGAAAAAGGCCAAAACCGGAAGTGGCTTATTATTTAAAAGTGGTAATAGATATGAACTTGCTTTTAACGGTGTTAGTCTCTTGGCCGATAGTATTCTTCAAATCATCTACCAATGACGTCATGCACTCTTCGAGCGCCTCTAGCGACAGGTTGAAAATTAGCAAAAATGTATTTTGAATAGATGTCTGTGGCGAAGTTTGTCGGAATCGCTTAAATATTGGTGTATATGATGACCTTGACCCACTTAAGACGTGTGCGAAGTTTTAGGCGAATGACGTCATCAGACCGGAAGTTATAATAAAAAGACCCTTTTTCATTTGAAAATTCCTGAAAAATCAACCATGGCAGTTTTTATATTTGTTTTTACTTTAATTGTCGATTGAAGGGTAGGTCTAAAACATTTGAAAGTTTCGAGGCGATAAGCGAACTCGAACAACTCTGTGCACGCTTAAAACTTCACGTTGACAATACCTCTGCTTCAAAACATGCACAGGACAGGACGTCCACAATGTACATACATGTACATGCACGTACGTTGTACATAGGCACATACATCGTATGTCAGTCAGCCTGCAGCGCACGTGTTGCTGAGGTCAAATCCTGTCCACAGTGACCGTTTTAGCCGATTTTCGGCTAACTTTGACAGATTGTATGTTCATGCATGCGCATAGACAGGGACGTATTATTATAGCACTTTTGGCATTAATCTTTGTCAGATATCATTGAAAGTTGGCATAAGCATAGTCCCTATAGCCAAGATGTGTCCCGAAGAGTGACATCATGATGACGTCATCAAGTGATTTATTATGGATTTATGAATAATTAATTTTTCTCATAGACTTTGTACACAGCTTTCTCCACAAGTCTTTCCCTATACAACACTGATATATCTTACCGAGTAGTTCTGAACTTCGGCCGAGAATTACTATGAAAAGGAAAAAGAAATCGTATTTTTTTACGCCTGTCATTTGATTGAAAATATTCCCATGAGTTAGAATAGCAAGTAATATTTTATAAAAATGTTTCAGTTTAAAGGCAAATCACGCATTTAAAGGTGCAGTTTTTCTGCTGTGGGATTTTTAACCTATTGACTTTGTACACGTTTTCAAGCCACCATTTTCATAACTTGGCGATCTGGAATCGTCATCAAAGTTACAGCCAAGGAAGACCCTCATACACAAATTATGCCAAGACTATGACATCATGATGACGTCATCATCAAGTGATTTATTATGGATTCATGAATAATTAATTTTTCTCATAGATTTTGTACACAGCTTTCTCCACAAGTCTTTTCCTATACAACACTGATATATCTTACTGAGTAGTTCTGAACTTCGGCCGAGAATTACTATGAGAAAGAAAAAGAAATCGTATTTTTTTTACGTTTGCCATTTGATTGAAAATATTCCCAAGAGTCAGAATATCAAGTAATATTTTATAAAAATGTTTCAGTTTAAAGGCAAATCACGTATTTAAAGGTGCAGTTTTTCTGCTGTTGGATTTTTAACCCATTGACTTTGTACACGTTTTCAAGCCACCATTCTTATAACTTGGCGATATGGAATCGTCATCAAAGTTACAGCCAAGAAAGACCCTTATACAAAAACTATGCCAAGACTATGACGTCACGATGGCGTCATCACCTAATTTTTTTATTGATTTTTGAAAATTTACGTACATATTGTGAAGTCTTATATCTACAGAAATGTAAGTCCGATTGGGTTGAAACTTGGTATGTGGCTATACCAGGATGTGTTATAGATTAAAAATGAGGTGACGTCATGATGACGTCATCCTGAGATTTTATATGAATATTTAATTTTTTGGACCTTTTAGCCATATCTCCCGAACGCAACATGCAAAATGCAAAATTCTTTTTTGCATTTGGTCTGTTATGTAATAGCTGTTCGCACAAAACTTGAAAAATGTGTGACGTCATCATGACGTCATCAAAATGCGATTTTTCAAAACTCATATAAGGAAAGGTCCAATTGTCATGAAACTTGGTGGGTAGGTAGTTAATCATACTAGTATGCAAAGTTCAAAGTGACGTCACGATGACATCATCAAAACATTAAAAAATATTTGTCGATTTTCAAAGTGCGTTTTCGACTCTTTGCCAGTAATTTATTTAGATCGCTCTTTGTCAAAGCAAAGACCTTGTACACACGCACATACATCGTATTGCCGAGGTCAAATCCTGTCCACAGTGACCGTTTCAGCCGATTTTCGGCTAACTTTGAAAGATTTTATGTTCATGCATATTCAGGGCACATTATTGATTAAAAAAATCATAATGCGGAAAAGCCCTATGTTCTGTTGCAAACAGACATAGATCTCTAGTTTTTCTTTCTTCTTCTTCTTCTTTTTGTTCCACCTCAAATGCCATTGACTTTGTGCACATTTTTTCTTAGTGCCACTTTTGGCATTAACCTTTGCCATACATCATTCAAACTTAGCATAAGCATAGTCCCTATAGCAAAGATGTGTCCCGAAGATTGACGTCATGGTGACGTCATCGACTAATTTATTATAGATTTTTGAATATTTTATTTTTCCCATAGACTTTGTACACAGAAATTAGAAAAATATTGCCGATTTTTAAAGGGCATTTTCGACTCTTTGCCAGTTATTCATTTACATCACTCTTTGTCCAAGCAAAGACCCTAATTCAAACAACATTGTAGAATGATGATGTCATGATGACGTCATCCGGTGTTTATTTATAGGCAATTAAATTGTAACACTTTTAATATTTAAAAATGCATAAGAAATCAACCGTACACGTCCGCAGCATTCTGTTGCCGGCAAATGGTAGAGTAGATTGAGGTCTTCATTTCATTCAGTGTGCGTGAAATCACGTGACCCTTGCTTCCGGTCGAAAAAGGCCCAAACCGGAAGTGGCTTATTATTTGAAAGTTGTAATAGAAATGAACTTGCTTTTAATGGTGTTAGTCTCTTGGCCGATAGTATTCTTCAAATCATCTACCGATGACGTCATGCAATCTTCGAGCGCCCTCTAGCGACAGGTTGAAAATTAGCAAAAATGTATTTTGAATAGATGTCTGTGGCGAAGTTTGTCGGAATCGCTTAAATATTGGTGTATATGATGACCTTGACCCACTTAAGACGTGTGCGAAGTTTTAGGCGAATGACGTCATCAGACCGGAAGTTATAACAAAAAGACCCTTTTTCATTTGAAAATTCCTGAAAAATCAACCATGGCAGTTTTTATATTTGTTTTTACTTTAATTGTCGATTGAAGGGTAGGTCTAAAACATTTCAAAGTTTCGAGGCGATAAGCGAACTCGAACATACCCTGCGCACGCTTAAAACTTCACGTTGACAATACCTCTGCTTCAAAACATGCACAGGACAGGACGTCCACAATGTACATGTACATGCACGTACGTTGTACATAGGCACATTACATCGTATGTCAGTCAGCCTGCAGCGCACGTGTTGCTGAGGTCAAATCCTGTCCACAGTGACTGTTTTAGCCGAATTTCGGCTAACTTTGACAGATTGTATGTTCATGCATGCGCATAGACAGGGACGTATTATAACACTTTTGGCATTAATCTTTGTCAGATATCATTGAAAGTTGGCATAAGCATAGTCCCTATAGCCAAGATGTGTCCCGAAGAGTGACGTCATGGTGACGTCATCAAGTGATTTATTATGGATTTATGAATAATTAATTTTTCTCATAGACTTTGTACACAGCTTTCTCCACAAGTCTTTCCCTATACAACACTGATATATCTTACTGAGTAGTTCTGAACTTCGGCCGAGAATTACTATGAGAAGGAAAAAGAAATCGTATTTTTTTTACTCCTGTCATTTGATTGAAAATATTCCCATGAGTTAGAATAGCAAGTAATATTTTATAAAAATGTTTCAGTTTAAAGGCAAATCACGTATTTAAAGGTGCAGTTTTTCTGCTGTTGGATTTTTAACCCATCGACTTTGTAGACACTTTCAAGCCACCATTTTTATAACTTGGCGATATGGAATCGTCATCAAAGTTACAGCCAAGGAAGACCCTCATACAAAAATTATGCCAAGACTATGACGTCACGATGACGTCATCACCTAATTTTTAATTGATTTTTGAAAATTTACGTGCATATTGTGAAGTCTTATATCTACAGAAATGTAAGTCCGATTGGGTTGAAACTTGGTACATGTATGTGGCTATACCAGGATGTGTTATAGATTAAAAATGAGGTGACATCATGATGACGTCATCCTGAGATTTTATATGAATATTTGATTTTTTGGACCTTTTAGCCATATCTCCCGAACGCAACATGCAAAATGCAAAATTCTTTTTTGCATTTGGTCTGTTAGGTAATAGGTATTCGCACAAAACTTGAAAAATGTGTGACGTCATTATGACGTCATCAAAATGCGATTTTTCAAAACTCATATAAGGAAAGGTCCAATTGTTATGACACTTGGTGGGTAGGTAGATAATCGTACTAGTTTGCAAAGTCCGAAGTGACGTCACGATGACATCATCAAAACATTAAAAAAAAATTGTCGATTTTCAAAGTGCATTTTCGACTCTTTGCCAGTAATTCATTTAGATCACTCTTTGTCCAAGCAAAGACCATATACACACGCACATACATCATATTGCCGAGGTCAAATCCTGTCCACAGTGACCGTTTTAGCCGATTTTCGGCTAACTTTGACAGATTTTATGTTCATACATATTCAGGGCATATTATTGATTAAAAAATATCATAATGCGGAAAAGCCCTATGTTCTGTTGCAAACAGACATAGACCTCTAGTCTTATTTTTCCACTTTTCTCCATAGGTTTTTCTTCTACCAGTCCACTCTGGCACTTTCGTAAACCCGATCGACATGAGACTTGGTACATACTCAGACCACCACCCTCAGATGTGTCTAGAAGAAATTTGTGATCGTGACGTCATCAGGTGTCGGGTTACGTCACATTAAAGATGCATTTTTCCCCATATGTTTTGTACACGTTTTAAAACACTCCACTTTGGGCACTTTCGTAAATCTGATCAACTTCAGACTTGGTACATACTAAAATCACCACCAACAGATGCTCCTAGAAGAAATTAGTGATCGAAAAGTCATCAGGTGTCAAGTTACATCACTTTAAAGAAGCATTTTTCCCCATTTGTTTTGTACACGTTTTACAACCCTCCAGTTTGGCATCTTCGTAAATCTGATCGACTCTAAATTTAATTCATACTTAGACCACCACCCACAGATGGTCCTGGAAGAAATTTGTGATCGTTACGTCATCAGGTGTCGGGTTACGTCACATTAAAGATGCATCTTTCCCCATATGTTTTGTACACGTTTTAAAACACTCCACTTTAGGCACCGTCATAAATCTGATGGTCTTCAGACTTAATTCATACTTAGACCACCACCCACAGATGGTCCTTAACGAAATTCATGATTGTGACGTCATCAGGTGTCAGGTTACGTGACACGAAAGATGCATTTTTTGTCCATAGGGTTTGTACACGTTCTTTTCTCCATAGGGTTTGTACACGTTCTTTTCTCCATAGGTTTTGTACACGTTCTTTTCTCCATAGGGTTTGTACACGTTCTTTTCTCCATAGGGTTTGTACACGTACTTTTCTCCATAGGGTTTGTACACGTTCTTTTCTCCATAGGTTTTGTACACGTTCTTTTCTCCATAGGTTTTGTACACGTTCTTTTCTCCATAGGGTTTGTACACGTACTTTTCTCCATAGGGTTTGTACACGTTCTTTTCTCCATAGGGTTTGTACACGTTCTTTTCTCCATAGGCATTGTGCACGTTGTTTTCTCCATAGGGTTTGTACACGTTCTTTTCTCCATAGGCATTGTGCACGTTGTTTTCTCCATAGGCTTTGTACCCATAGCTGGCCAGGTCCCCGTGCACTCTACGCAGTACAGTCATGATGCCACAGATTTATGCGGCTTACGTAAATGTGACAAACTTGTAGTTGGGTATGTGAGTTGGGATAATCATGATTTATTAGAAGTTAACAACTTGACAGAATTTCTTAAATGTTAATGTGGGATTTTCGGGGATTTGTTCAAGTGCGCCACGTTAGGAACACTGGAAAGAATTCCATATAGGCCTAAGTCTCCACCTCTATGGGCCATGACAGGAAACGTCAAAGTATTTTTAAAGAAAATCTTGATTTTTTCCCCTCCTAAATTTCCGTTTCTTCGTCAGATTTACAACTTTTGGTACTTTTCAAGTCATATCTAAGAAAATAACTGAAGTACGTTTATGGAATTCTTTCCAAGACGTTTTGTATTCTTGTCAGACCTCGCACACAACTGTGGCACTGTTAAAGTTGTTTGCTGCCCTCTAGTGTTTTAAATGATCTACCCATAATCAAACGTTCGAGATTGTCAGGATTATATTTCGAGGGTCAAAATTACATACAATCTGAGGAATCAATGTGTGCAGTTAAAAGGAGACAGTCATGTGACGAATGCAGGGTCGGGGATAAAAGGATATCATCAGAGAAGAGCAAAACTGGATACCAAGTGATGACCCGGCAGTCATATACATGTAGGCTGATAAAGTTTTTAAAAAAATCAGAGGTGCTTAGTAAACTACATGTAAAGAATACACAATTCACATAGAAGCACCCCCCCCCCATTGCACAACCATGCCCATTGCCTACCATGTGGGAAAAAAATCATCCTTGTTTTCAGTCAAGAAATGTGATATATAAGGGACACTTTTTATTTGGCTGAAATGTCTTTCCAGAGGATCTGAAATTCATTTTTAGAGGTCATGTGTCAATTGCTTCTGAGAAAGTACATAGAAATCAAAAGTACATGTATTTAAAGACATGTATGCCACAAAATGATTTGTAAAAAGTAATATATAAGCATACAGACACGAAAAGTGCAATTCACTACAATTCATTAATTTTATTTGCATTTTACAACTTTAAAAAGAATTGTGATAGTCACTAGTTACCAACTTTAACCATTAATGTACACAGTTATAGTTGAACACATTTCTGATGCTACACATGTACTCTTTGGGTGAAGGAAGAAAAATGCACTGTAATGTGACAGAGTGATCAATTTTAAAGTGTAAAACACTAATTAATTTTATCTTCAAACATGAATTGTCAATTCAGATTGGTTGATCCATAGACGGTGTGATACACATTACATGTACATTTAATAGCAATCGTACTGCGTATCAAGCTACCGTTTTGTACACGTTTTAAAACACTCCACTTTAGGCACCGTCATAAATCTGATGGTCTTCAGACTTAATTCATACTTAGACCACCACCCACAGATGGTCCTTAACGAAATTCATGATTGTGACGTCATCAGGTGTCAGGTTACGTCACATTGAAGATTCATTTTTCCCCATTGGGTTTGTACACGTTTTAAAACGCTCCATTTCGGCACTTTCATAAATCTGATCGACGTTACACTTGATACACACTTACACCACCACCCACAGATGGTCCTAGAAGAAATTCGTGATCGTGACGTCACCAGGTGTCACGTTACTTCACATTAAAGATGCACATTTTCCCCTTAGGTTTTGTACACGTTTTACAACACTCCAGTTTGGCATCTTCGTAAATCTGATCGACTTTAAACTTAATTCATACTAATAGACCACCACCAATAGATGGTCCTAGACGAAATTCGTGACCGTGACGTCATCAGATGTCAGATTACGTCACATTAAAGATACACTTTCCCCATAGGGTTAATGTACACATGTTAAAACGCTCCATTTCAGAACTTTCGTACATCCGATCAACGTTACACTTAGTACACACTTAGACCATCTCCCACAGATGGTCCTAGAAGAAATTCATGATCGTGACGTCATCAGGTGTCACGTTACTTCACATTAAAGATGCATTGTTTCCTTATTGGTTTTGTACATGTTTTAAAACGCTCCACTTTGGCACTTTCGTAAATTTGATCGACCTTATACTTGGTACACACTTAAACCACTACTCATAGATGGTCATAGAAGAAAGTCGTCATCGTGACGTCATCAGGTTTCAGGTTACGTTACATTAAAGATGTATTTTCCCCATAGGGTTTGTACACGTTTTAAAACACTCTACTTTGGCACTTTCGTAAATGCGATCCGTGTTAGACTTGGAACACACTTAAACTACCACCCACAGATGGTCTTAGGAGAAAGTCGTCATCATGGCGTCATGAGGTGTCAGGTAACATCACATTAAAGATGCATTGTTTCCTTATTGGTTTTGTACACATTTTTCTTCAAACTGATACACTTTTTCACTTCCATACATGTATGTCAGATTGACTTTACACTTGTCAGACACTAGTAAGACCAGCAGCCTAAGGTGGTCCCCAGTGAGCTCATAACGATGACGTCATCATGTGTCACGTGACGTGACATTAAATGAGCATTTCTTCAAATCGCTATAACTTCGAAAGTACAAGTCCAATTGGATTAAAACTTGGTATGAACATTCACAGGGATGGTTTATATATGAAAATTGAAGTGACGTCATCATCAAATGTCATATGACGTCCCTTAAAGGGGCATATTATTCTTTTATAGGTCTATATCTACAGAACTATAATGTTCGATTTGCTTCTATCTTGACATGTACATGTATGTATTATAATGTGCTGTTATATAGATGACATTTACAGTGACATCACTGATTGTTCGTCATGTGCACAGAGTATTTCAAATATCCGAAACAGCTTGGGTTTGTCCACAAACACATTTCTAGTTTTTTTTCTTTTTCTTCTCCTTTTTCAGACTTTTTCTCCATAGGTTTAACACATGTTTCTTCTACCAATCCACTTTGCCACTTTTTTAAATCCGATCGATTTCAGACTTGGAAAATAGTTAGACCACCACCCACAGATGGTCCTAGAAGAAATTTGTGATCATGACGTCATCAGGTGTTGGGTTATGTCACATTAAAGATGATTTTTCCCCATAGGTTTTGTACACTTTTTAAAACACTCTACTTTGGCACTTTCATACATCTGATCGACGTTAGACTTGGTACACACTTAGACTACCACCCACAGATGGTCCTGGAAGAAATTTGTGAACGTGACATCATCAGGTGTAAGGTTACTTCACATTAAAGATGCATTTTTCCCCATAGGTTTTGTACAGGTTTTTCTTCAAATAATACTTTGGCACTATACACCTGTATGCTGATTGACTTTACACTTGACAGATGACATTCGAAGTGACTTCATTAAGTGTTCATCACGTGCACAGAGTATTTCAAATATCCGAAACAGCTTGTGTTTGTCCACAAACACATTTCTAGTTTTTCTTTTCTTTTTTCTTCTCCTTTTTCAGACTTTTTCTCAATAGGTTTTACACACGTTTCTTCTACCCATACACTTTGGCACTTTTGTAAATCTGATCAACTTCTGACTTAGCACACATTTAGACCACCACCCACAGAGGGTCCTAGATGAAATTCGTGATCGTGACGTCATCAGGTGTCGGGTTACGTCACATTAAAGATGCATTTTTCCCCATATGTTTTGTACACGTTTTAAAACACTCCACTTTGGCCTCCTCGAAAATCCGATCGACCTCAGACTTGATACATACTTAGACCACCACCCACAGATGGTCCTAGAAGAAATTTGTGATCAAGACGTCATCAGGTGTTGGGTTACGTCACATTAAAGATGCATTTTTCCCCATAGGGTTTGTACACGTTTTAAAACATTCTACTTTGGCACTTTCGTAAATCCGATCGACGTTAGACTTGGTACACACTTAGACTATCAGGTGTGAGGTTACGTCACATTAAAGATGCATTTTTCCCCATAGGTTTTGTACACGTTTTTCTTCAATTCATACTTTGGCACTATATGTCTGATTTACTTTTCTCTTGGCGGATGACATTCGAAGTGACTTCATCAAGTGTTCATCACGTGCACAGAGTATTTCAAATATCCGAAACAGCTTGTGTTTGTCCACAAACACATTTCTAGTTAGCTGTTTCGGTGACACACCGAAACAGCTCTTGTTTTTGTTAAGATTTTTTTTTTTCTTTTTAGCTGTTTCGGTGTACACACCAAAACAGCTCTTGTTTTCGTTAAGATTTTTTTTTTATTAGCTGTTTCGGTTACAACCGAAACAGCTCTTGTTTTCGTTAAAGTTTTTTTTTTTCTTTTTCTTTTTTTCTTTTTCTCTTTCAGACTCTTCTCCATAGGGTTTGTACACGTTTTTTCTTCTGCAAGGGCACTTTGGCACTTTCTAAAAGTGCATCAACCTCATACTTGGCACACACTTAGACCACCATCCACAGATGGTCCTAGAAGAAATTCGTAATCATGACGTCATCAAGTGTCAAGTTACGTAACATTAAAGGTGCATTTTTTGTCCATAGGGTTTGTACACGTTCTTTTCTCCATAGGGTTTGTACACGCTCTTTTCTCCATAGGTTTTGTACACGTTCTTTTCTCCATAGGGTTTGTACACGTTCTTTTCTCCATAGGGTTTGTACACGTTCTTTTCTCCATAGGGTTTGTACACGTTCTTTTCTCCATAGGCATTGAGCACGTTGTTTTCTCCATAGGCTTTGTACCCATGGGGTCGGACAACTCGACCGTTATCCAACTTGACATTTTGACAGCGTGCGCGTGCATGCCTTGCCGCCCTACAGCTGGCCAGGTCCCCGCGCACTCTACGCGGTACAGTCATGATGCCACAGATTATGCGGCTTACATAAATGTGACAAACTTGTAGTTGGGTATGTGAGTTGGGATAATCATGATTTATCAGAAGTTAGCAACTTTAAAGAATTTCTTAAATGTTAATGTGGGATTTTTTTGGATTTGTTCAAGTGCGCCACGTTAGGAACACTGGAAAGAATTCCATATAAGCCTCCACCTCTATGGGCCATGACAGGAAACGTCAAAGTATTGATTTTTTCCCCTCCTAAATTTCTGTTTCTTCGTCAGATTTACAACTTTTGGTACTTTTCAAGTCATATATAGGAAAATAACTGGAGTCCGTTTATGGAATTCTTTCCAAGACGTCATTAAATTTAATTCCCTTCTCGTCTGCTCAGTACTATTGGTATTTTCACTCCCAACATAGTTGAACACATTTCGTTTTTCCTACTTCAAATATAGACACCAGAAATAAGTTGCTAAATACAGGTACACTTTGACACTTTCCTAAATCTATCCTCGACCCGCTATCATCATCTGCGCACCTGGGTATGTCCATAAATAAGGGGTCCAAAAGTGTGACATTTTTGGTGTCCCTGTTACACCGGACCTGTTAATTTGCCATTCAAGTGTCAATAAAAATGACTTCACACTATTTTTCATTTGTTTACCAGGTAGTTTGCTTTACATAATCACTCTTAGAATCAGAGACATGTGTCCTGAATTACAAAATCTTACACAAGTCAGATGTAACTCGGACAACAAAATTGGAATTGGACCCTAAATTTATGGAATCACCCACCTACATGTACGCTTTGCACGCGCACCCATTCCCAAACGTAAAGAAAAGAGGACTGCGCACACATTGAACCACGTGGATTTAGGACGTCTGACATAAATCGACTGCACACACTTGGCACACACGGCAAAAACTTGGAATCCCCACACAAAGGTTCTGGGTTCGATAGCCGCCGATGGCCACGTCAATCTTTTTCATTCAAAGACAGAAAAAACACCGAAACAGCTCGGTGTTTGTTTACCTACAAACACAACGTCCGTCTAGTTTCTTCTTTTTTTTCTCCTTTTTCAGACTTTTTCTCCATAGGTTTAACACACGTTTCTTCTACCAATCCACTTTGCCACTTTTATAAATCCGATTGATTTCAGACTTGGTACATACTTAGACCACCACCCATAGATGGTCCTAGAAGAAATTTGTGATCGTGACGTCATCAGGTGTCGGGTTACGTCACATGAAAGATGCATTTTTCCCCATATGTTTTGTACACGTTTTAAAACACTCAAGTTTGGCATCTTCGTAAATCCGATCGACTTTAAACTTAATTCATACTTGGACCACCACCCACAGATGGTCCTAGACGAAATTCGTGATCGTGACGTCATCAAGTGTCAGGTTACGTCACATTAAAGATGCATTTTTCCACATAGGGTTTGTACATGTATTAAAACACTCCATTTCGGCACTTTCGTAAACCAGATCGACGTTACATTTGGTACATACTTAGACCATCACCCACAGATGGTCCTAGAAGAAATGCGCGATCGTGATGTCATCAGGTGTTGGATTACATCACATTAAAGATGCATTTTTCCCCATAGGGTTTGTACACGTTTTAAAACACTCTACTTTGGCACTTTTGTAAATTATGCGATCGACGTTAGACCTGGTACACACTTAGACTACCACCCACATATGGTCCTAGAAGAATTTCGTGATCGTACCAATGCCGAGATGGGTTATAGATGAAAATTCATGTGATTTCATCATCAAATGTCATGTGACGTCCCTTAAAGGGGTATTTTGTTCTTAATAGGCCTATATTTACAGAACTATATGCTCGATTTGGTTATAACTTGACATGTAGGTATAATGTGCTGTTATGACATTTGTAGTGACTTCACTAATTGTTCATCAGGTGCACAGAGTATTTCAAATATCTGAAACAGCTTGTGTTTGTCCACAAACACATCTCTAGTTGGCTTTTTCGCAACTTTTGCGAAAAAGCCTTTCTTTTTGTTCTGATTTTTTTTCTTTCTTCCTCTCTTCTTTTTCCACTTCTTTTAAAGGTTTGGGAGTTAAAGGTTTGGGAGTTAAAGGTTTGGGAGTTAAAGGTTTAGGATGTGCTGGGGCGGTATGGAGAATCGAGCAGCTCCATTTCCACTGAAGTACTCCATTGTATAGCACGACGTCTCAACATTAGCCTCTCCTAATCAAATCCTACTGCCTGGCTTCTCGTGCCAACTCCCGTTTTTACAGAATGGCAGAGGGTGTCAGCGAATTTCTGGCGCTATAACCAGTTGCTCCGGGTAGGTGGAGCTCGTCAACCTTGGTTGGTAGTCCGCCTAGGAGAAGGACAACTCTGATTCCAAACCCGGGCAGGTGGAGCTCGTTAGCCTAGGTCGGCGATCTGCCTAGGAGAAGGACAACTCTGATTTCAAACCCGGGTGGGTGGGGCTCGTTAGCCATGTAAGGCAGCCCACCTAGGAGAAGGAAACTCTGATTTCAAACCCGTGCAGTATCGGCCTGCTTATATCTGTATGGTCACGGATCAGAATATGACCATCGCTCCCCACAGCGTGACGTAGGAGTCGTCTTGTGGTTGGCGTCAGGAATGGCATCCGGCTGTGAAATCTTGCTCCAATTTTCAAACCATGGCTAGTAATATGAATAGGCGGGGTACAGCCTCAAGTACTCCGTGGGCCGCTCCACCAGCCTTCGTCAAACATAAAGGTGGAGGAGGAGGCCAAGCCGCAGTAAGTAATGACGGCTATTCGCCCGATGTCCTGCGGGGAGGTCAGAACAGGAGGGGGGTTGAGCGTTTGAGGGTGGCAACGTGGAACATTGGCAGCATGTCGAGGAGGTCTGGGGAGGTGGTGGATGCGATGGTGAGGAGGGGAGTGGATATGTGCTGTGTGCAGGAGTCAAGGTGGAAGGGAGGTAGTGCAAGGTGGCTTGGTAGGAGGGGTGAGCGGTATAAGTTCTTCTGGATGGGCACTGATGACGGGAGCGGAGGTGTCAGGATGTTGCTGGCAGAACGGTGGGTTGACCAGGTGATGGCGGTTCAGCGAGTCAGTGAACGGATCCTGTTGGTGAAGCTACTGGTCGGGAGGAGAGTGGTCAACGTTATCTCGGCCTATGCCCCACAGGTCGGGAGGTCACAGGAAGAGAAGGATTCCTTCTGGGATCAGATGGTTAGGGTAGTCTCGAGGCTGCCACAGAGAGAGGGTGTCATTGTGGGAGGTGATCTCAATGGCCATGTGGGTGCGGCTGCAGATGGTTATGATGGCGTGCATGGAGGCATGGGTTATGGTGACAGGAATGTCGCGGGTGAGCGGATCCTCGAGTTTGGTGACGCGGTCGGGCTGGTGATATGCAACACATTCTTCAGGAAGACCTCCAACCAGCTGGTGACATACAGTTCCGGTGGAAGTAATAGTGCTATCGACTTCCTGATGGTCAGGAAAGGGGACCGCACCATGGTGAAGAATGTCAAGGTCATCGCAAGTGAAGAGTGTGTTTCACAACACCGTCTTGTCGTTGGTGACCTGGCTCTGGCTCTGGTTGGTGCTAGGAAGGTGAAGAAGAAGCAAGTGCTGAGATTGCAAGTGTGGCGGTTAGCCAAGGAGGATGTGAGCGAGAGGTTTAGAGCAAGGGTGGAGGAATTGGCAGAGCAGGCTGTGATGGAGGAGAGTGTGGATAGTAGGTGGTCTGTGCCAAGGAATATCTGGTTGCAAGCTGCAGAAGAGGTCTGTGGGTGGACGAAGGGTGAGCCTAGGCACAAGGAGTCATGGTGGTGGACCGAAGAGGTCAAGAATGCAGTTGATGAGAAGAGGCGCCGCTTTAATATATGGAAGTCATCGGGCGAGAAGACGGATAGGTTAGCGTACCTCGAGGCAAAGCGGATATCACGGAGACAGGTGTGGATGGCACAAGATGTCAAGAGAAGGGAGTTTGCAGCGGATCTACGGAGTGGTGAGGGTAGGAGGCAGTTCTTTAAGATTGCCAAGCAGATGGCAAAGGAGCGGCAGGATGTGACTGGTGCGAGCTGTGTCAAGGATGAGGATGGTAACATCGTGACGGATATTGAAGGTGTGCAGGAGGTGTGGAGGAGATACATGGAGCGGCTGCTCAATGTGGAGAACGAGTGGGACAGGGAGGTGGAAAGTGAAGTGGTGGAGGGTCCATTTTGCCTTATCGAAGAATGGGAGGTGGCTCAGGCACTGAAGCGCACCAAGTCTGGGAAGGCCGAGTGGTTAGTGAGATGATGAAGGCCTCTGCAGGTGTCAGTGTACAGTGGATGACGGCCTTGTGCAATTCCATTTTGGCAGAAGGCCGTATTCCCACAGATTGGCAGAACAGCATCTTGGTTCCCCTGTTCAAGGGCAAGGGTGACCCCTTAGAGTGTGGCTCTTTCAGGGCCATCAAGCTCCTGGAGCAGGCAATGAAGGTGTGGGAGAGAGTGCTTGAAGTACGTCTGAGGATGCAGGTGGAGATTGACGAGATGCAGTTCGGCTTTATGCCGGGTAGAGGAACTACTGACGCCATTTTCATTGTACGACAGCCGCAGGAAAAATTTCTGGCCAAGAAGAAGAAGCTCTACCTCGGGTTTGTGGATCTTGAGAAAGCTTTTGACCGGGTGCCAAGGGAGGTTGTGCGATGGGCCTTGAGGAAGCGGGGTGTGGAGGAATGGCTGGTGAGAGCAGTGATGATGTTGTACACTGGTGCTAGTACGGTGGCGAGGACAGGTGCAGGGGATAGCAGGAGTTTTGAGGTGAATGTTGGTGTACACCAGGGCTCGGTACTGAGCCCCCTGCTGTTTGCTACTGTGATGGAAGTGGTGTCCAGTGAGACGCGAGGCGGGCTGCCTTGGGAACTGCTGTATGCGGACGACCTAGTCCTTATAGCAGAGACAAGGGAGCAGCTACATGCAAAGATGGCAGCATGGAGAGTGTGTCTGGCATCTAAGGGTCTGAAGATCAACGCCGGGAAGACCAAGGTGATGGTTAGTCGTGTCAGCAGTGGGCCAATGACGAGCTCTGGTGCATGGCCGTGTGGTGTGTGTGGGAAAGGTGTAGCTGCCAACTCAATCCAGTGTACAACGTGTAGGAAGTGGGTTCACAGGCGATGTAGTGGCTTGAAGGGTAGTCTTCAGGCTGCTAGCGCCACGTTCGTCTGTAAGAGATGTCGGGGTGATGGTCTACGGCCAGAGAAGAGAGAAGCGGGTCTGGAGGTCTGCAGTGACACGTATGAGGTGGTGGAGTCGTTTTGCTACCTGGGTGACATGCTGGGTGCTGAGGGAGGAGCAGATGCAGCAGTGACATCACGCGTGAGGAGTGGGTGGAAGAAGTTCAGGGAGCTGGCCCCATTTTTGACATCCAAGGCGCCGCCCCTGAAGATGAAGGGCCAGGTTTACACCGCCTGTGTCCGAAGCAGTATGGTGTACGGCTGCGAGACATGGCCCACAAGGGTGGGGCACATCCAGCAGATGGAACAAGCAGAGATGAGAATGATCAGGTGGATGTGTGGGGTGTCTCTGGCTGACAGGCTGTCAAGCGAGGAGCTGAGGAGGAGAGTGGGAGTGGAGGGGATCGGCATTGTATTGAGGAGGCACAGGCTGAGGTGGTTTGGTCATGTGGAGAGAAAGGAGGATGTCAACTGGGTCAAGAGGTGTACCAATGTAATTGTGGGTGGGCCCACACCCATCGGCCGACTGTGCAAGACTTGGCAGAGCTCCGTGTCAGATGACATGCGACTGCTTGGAGTCAATGCGAGGGACGCGACGGACAGGGCCAAGTGGAGGAGAGCCATAGCAAGAAAGCAGGCCAACCCAGAACAGACTGGACAACGGCCTTAAAACCGACATGATGATTTTTGCCATTTTCATTGTACGACAGCTGCAGGAAAAATTTCTGGCCAAGAAGAAGAAGCTCTACCTCGGGTTTGTGGATCTTGAGAAAGCTTTTGACCGGGTGCCAA
Source organism: Patiria pectinifera (assembly GCA_029964075.1). Lineage (NCBI taxonomy): Eukaryota > Metazoa > Echinodermata > Asteroidea > Valvatida > Asterinidae > Patiria > Patiria pectinifera. The sequence continues at coordinate 44,775,849 of CM057135.1, read as the reverse complement.
GGGAGGTTGTGCGATGGGCCTTGAGGAAGCGGGGTGTGGAGGAATGGCTGGTGAGAGCAGTGATGATGTTGTACACTGGTGCTAGTACGAGTGGGAGTGGGAGTGGGAGTGGAGGGGATCGGCATTGTATTGAGGAGGCACAGGCTGAGGTGGTTTGGTCATGTGGAGAGAAAGGAGGATGTCAACTGGGTCAAGAGGTGTACCAACGTAATTGTGGGTGGGCCCACACCCATCGGCCGACTGTGCAAGACTTGGCAGAGCTCAGTGTCAAATGACATGCGACTGCTTGGAGTCAATGCGAGGGACGCGAGGGACGCGACGGACAGGGCCAAGTGGAGGAGAGCCATAGCAAGAAAGCAGGCCAACCCAGAACAGACTGGACAACGGCCTTAAAACCGACATGATGATTTTTGCACAAAATCCCATAGACTTTGTACACATTTTTTCTTCACGCCACTTTTGGCCTTAAAACAATTCCGATTTCCTTCAAACCTGGCACATACTTAGAACATCAACTGCAGATGTATGCGGAATCATTACGTCATGCTGACGTCATCAAGCGATTTATTATAGATTTTTGAATATTTAATTTTTCCCAAAAACTTTGTACACAGAAATTTAAAACAAATTGTTGATTTTTAAAGGGCATTTTCGACTCTTTGCCAGTAATTCATTTACACCATTCTTTGTTCAAGCAAAGACCCTACTTCAAACAACATTGTGTAATGATGACGTCATGATGACGTCATCCGGTATGCATTTATAGGCAATTAAATTGTGACACTTTAAATTTTAAAAATGCATAAGAAATCAGCCGTACGCGTCCGCAGCATTCTGTTGCCGGCAAGTGGTAGAGTAGGTTGAGGTCTTTATTTCATTCAGTGTGCATGAAAGCACGTGACCCTTGCTTCCGGTCGAAAAAGGCCCAAACCGGAAGTGGCTTATTATTTGAAAGTGTTAATAGATTTTAACTTGCTTTCAACGGTGTTAGTCCCTTGGCCGATAGCATTCTTCAAATCATCTACCGATGACGTCATGCAGTCTTCGAGCGCCCTCTAGCGACAGGTTGAACATTTTCAAAAATGTATTTTGAATAGAGGTCTGTGGCGAAGTTTGTCGGAATCGCCTTAATATTGGTGTATATGATGACCTTGACCCACTTAAGACGTGTGCGAAGTTTTAGGCGTATGACGTCATCAGACCGGAAGTTCCGTTGAAAAGACCTATCCTTTTTCAAAAATTGCCAACAAATCAATCCGTACAGATATAATCTTGAATTGCCCATTAAATGATAGTGTAAATATTTGCCTCAACAGTGCCAAGTTCCCAGCTTGTCAAATTGTTCACACAGTAGACACGGTGTCGGCAAAAAATACCCTTGCGCAAGTTGCAGCAGAGAGTAAAAAATGCCGACTAAACCGCAAGTGTGTGCGTGTATACATTGACCAGATTCGGCATCGCATGCTTCCCATACACCACACACGCACGTGGTCGTGAGGGCGCGGACCAAGCGCCACATTGTCAACTCATGAATATTAATTTCCCTTGTTGGACAATTTATCAATAAGCATAGCCCCTATAGCAAAGTTGTGTCCCGAAGAGTGACGTCATGGTGACGTCATCGAGTGATTTACTATGGATTTATGAATTATTACTTTTTCCTATAGACTTTGTACACAGCTTTCTCCACAAGTCTTTTCCTATACAACACTGAATATATCTTATTGAGTAGTTCTGAACTTCAGCCGAGAATTACTATGAGAAGGAAAGAGAAATCGTATTTTGATGCTGTGTCATTTGATTGAAAATATTCCCAAGAGTCAAGTAATATTTTATAAAAATGTTTCAGTTTAAAGGCAAATCACGTATTTAAAGGTGCAGTTTTTCTGCAGTGGGATTTCTAGCCTATTGACTTAAGTCGTGTCCGCACTGGACTTTTTTTTTGGAAGGTTTTACCGAGACGATGGTAAAATGAGAAATGGTCAAATGTGACCACTGTCCGCACTTGGACTTTCGACACGGGAAAATTTACCCAGACCGCGTGGGAGAAGTAACCGAGCTGTCACTGTGTCAGTATAATGACTCACCGTACACAGAAAACAAATTGCCGATCACATTTTCAGCCGCCGATACGCACAGTAATATTACACACGCCATTTGCATGCACAACATAATCGTTTACACGATATTATTTCATCTTGACACGCTAAATCTTGACGAAAAGGCCTATAATTCTGACGCATTTTGTGATGCACGTCGTCGAAGCCATGCCGCTGTAGGATGTTCCGTGCGGCAGCAGTGCCATCAGTATTCGTTGGTTCCCATCGCATGCTTACAGAATCGAAGCTATGATGTGGGCCAGAAACCAGTGACTACGGCCTACGTACGGTACCGGACCATGATGTTCCGTGCATGACTACAGTAGCGTATCAGGACGAATTTGGATCGTAGAAAATAACATACATCGGTGGAGAAAGAGAATTTCCGCAAATTAATTCTCAGAACGTGATCTTTCTGCTCCGTGTATGTATTTGTCCGTTGAAATATATATTTTAACGAGATTTTACCGCTCGGACTTGATGATACACCGCATCGTGTTTCTACAAAATGTTCGGCCACTGCACGTGCAGGTTCGTGCGGTCTCTGTATGCATAACAGGGCGCTCGGGCCGGATGTACGCTTTCCCGAGCCGCTTTTACCGACGCACTGTCCGCACTGGACTTATCGTCTCGGGAAAAGTGACCTGGTCAGTTTTCCTGGGCGCGTGGGAAGTTTTCCTGGGCAGCAGTTGGCCAGTAAAAGTAACCGCTGGACTCAGGAAAAGTAACCGAGAGGAAAACGTCCTAGGCTGTCCGCACTGGACTTAAAATGGGAAAAGTACCCATAGTCTCGGTTAGTTTGACATAAAAAAGTCCAGTGCGGACAGGGCTTTTGTACACATTTTCAAGCCACCATTTTTATAACTTGGCGATCTGGAATCGTCATCAATGTTACAGCCAAGGAAGACCCTCATACAAAAATTATGCCAAGACAATGACATCATGATGACGTCATCACCTAGTTTTTTTATTGATTTTTGAAAATTTAATTTTTCCCCATAGGTTTTGTACACGTTTTCTATACAACACTGTTATCGATCTTGCTGAGAGGTTCTCAACTTCAGCCGGGAATTAGTATGTGAAGGAAAGAGAAATCAGACTAATTTTTTTCTTGTTCAATTACAAATATACCCAAGAGTCAAAATATCAAGCAATATTTCATAACAATTTTTCAGTTTAGATGCATATCACGTGACTTGAATTTGAAGGTGCAGTTTTTCTGTATGGGATTTTTTAGCCCCCTGACTTTGTACATGTTTTCAAGGCACCGTTTTCCTAACTTAGCAATCTTGAATCGTCATCAACGTTACAGACAACAAAGACCTTGAAAGAAAATTGATGCCAAATTAATGACGTTATAATGACGTCACCCTGTTATTTCTTATTAATTTTTTCCTATACAACACTGATATATCTTACTGAGTAGTTCTGAACTTCAGCCGAGAATTACTATGAGAAGGAAAGAGAAATCACATTTTTTACGCTCTGTCATTTGATTGAAAATATTCCCAAGAGTCAGAATATCAAGTAATATTTTATAAATATGTTTCAGTTTAAAGGCAAATCACATATTTAAAGGTGCAGTTTTTCTGCAGTGGGAGTTCTAGCCTATTGACTTTGTACACGTTTTCAAGCCAACATTTTTATAACTTGGCGATCTGGAATCGTCATCAAAGTTACAGCCAAGGAAGACCCTCATACAAAAATTATGCCAAGACTATGACGTCATGATGACATCATCACCTAATTTTTTATTAATTTTTGAAAATTTGATTTTTCCCATTAGGTTTTGTACACGTTTTTCTATACAACGCATAATTTGTCACAAACCGTAGTTAATCTTGAAAAATGTAAAATCTTTGGTAGCAAACAAGGTATCAAAATGCAGCTGATATGATTCCCCACAGGTGTATAAATGACATCCCCAATCACATTCAACATTATGACACCTCTAATGAGTGTCAACTTTCTTTTTGGGGGCATTTTTGTACATGTAGGCCTAATTACCTTTTATGTAATACCACACAGCATAACAAAAATAACTGTATGAATTAAAGTTGATAAGCACCAGCTAAGGCTTGGAGCTATACTCGCTCTTGATTTATCACGATCAATCTGTGCAAGTTTGCTTTAAAATTGTAAGAGTATTTCAGTTAAATTATCCAAATAGTGTTATATATTTTTGACTTTACAAGGTTATCCTTCATTTCCTCTAATTGAGTTTTATGAAAGGATGTTGACCTCTCTACTTTCCTTTATGCCCAAAGCAGCTGGCTCTTGTCCACTGATTACAAGATTAAATGTGTTTATATTCCACCATGGAGTTCATACACATGGCTAAATCTGTTTGTCAGTTTAGCGAGACAATTAAAAGTTCAACATTAAAAATTGACAGTTTCTATAGGCCTAGTCAAAAGCAAAGTTAATATTTGCAAGTCAGTAAAGCCTTTTTTCTGTTTATGGTAAGATTATTGAAGAATGCTGATTAAGTTTTCCCCTGATTTGTGAGAATATAAATAAAGATAAATAAAGCTCCATGCTGACACTGATTAACACTTTTCCAAACACAGGTGCTTGGCCACTAGGTACTTGCCTTTTAGGGATATTTCTATTCTGTTACTGCAGTGCGCTCAAAGGGAGGGGACGAAGGAACATTGGAGCTTCAAAGTTTCCCCTCTCCATTTATAGGACAGTAAATGAAATTAAGCAGCAACATGTATTTTTGAAATGAGTAACATTTTAGTGTTAAAATAATGTGTTGGGCCCACTAACTAACATCTACCGGTACATGTAAACTGTGTCTGGAATGGGAGAAACTGCAAGGGCCCTGACTCGAAAACTTAACTCGAAACTCAAAAACTTAACTCGACACTTGAAAAGTCAACTCGAAACTCAAAAACTTAACTCAAAACTCGAAAAGTCAACTCGAAACTCAAAAACGTAACTCGAAACTCGAAAAGTCAACTCGAAACTCAAAAACGTAACTCGAAACTCGAGCTGATCGGCCTGCCTGCATGCCGCTTCAGTAGAACCATATATAGGCTAGGATGAATGGATTTGCCGGCCTGGTATAAATCATTATAAGTCGCCATTCCGCTCAAGTCTGCGTCTTACTCTCGGTCCCCTTTCCAAAAAAAACAAAAAAAACCAGCAAAATTCTTTGCTTCAGTCGGCGTTAAAAAAAAATCTCTTCTTCGTTTTTGCAGTGTTGAACCTTCAATAGTTTTGCACGTGGTGTACAAACTGTGGAGTGGGGGTCGTCTTGAACAACGCAGTCAGTGCACGCATTCAATTCATAATAAAAACAACAATGTCATTATGTGATTTTGTATCGATTTTGAAGTTTTGGACCTTTAAGCCGTATCTAACAAACGCAATACGCTAAATTCAAAATTCTTTTTGTGTTATGTTTGTTAGGTTAACAGGCATACTCACAAAATTGTGAAAATAATGTGACGTCATTATGACGTCATCAAAAATGCTATTTTTTAAAACACATATAAGGGAATGTCCAATCGTCATGAAACTCGGTGGGTGGGTAGATAATAGTACTAGTACAAAAAATTTGAATTGACGTCAGATGACGTCATCGGTAGATTTTCTACGATTTTGAAATATTTACAATTTTATTCTGCTTACAAAAATCAACACTTTTGTTCGTCCGATTGGCTACAAACATGCTAAATTCAAAATTCTTTTTGTATTAAGTTTATGTTATGTTGTTAATCTGCACAATTTTTTTTTTAAAAATGTGTGACGTCACGATGACATCATCAAAAATGCGATTTTTCAAAACACATATAAGGGTAAGTCCGATTGACTTGAAACTTGGTGGGTAAGTTGAAACTGTTAATAGTATGAAAAATCTGAAATGAATTCATGATGACGTCATCACCAAAGTTTTTTTTATTAATTGATAATTTTTTAACATTTTCTTCTATAATGCTTTGATGCATTTTCAAATATATTTCTTGAATATAAATATTTTAAAAAAGAAAATGTGGAAAAGCATATGTCCTGTTCATCGAACAGGCATAGACCTCTAGTTTTTAACTCGGCTTGTTTGTACCTGATCTCTTCACATTCACTCACTCTTTGAAATCACATCCAATAACTATCCATCAGAAACCTCAAAAAAATGTATATTTATTCTGAGATCACAGGGATTAATTCATATAAAACCTAGAGAAAACCCTAATGATGTCAATGAATGTTCCATGTGACCAAAGTACATGTACAAGTAAGTTGATGTTCAAAGAGTGCATGGTGTTATTCGAGCTGACAAGATTTCTATTGTTTTCGGCCCCAAATGCAATAGGCTTCTTAGGATTACCAAGAACAATCCACAAACCGAATTTGAAATTCATATGTTAAGTATTTCTCAAGTTATCGTGCTGACAAGATTTTTCGGGACACACACACCCACCCAACCACACTTGTAAACACCGGCAATCGTGGACGGGGCGTCCCTAATCGTCATTCCTTTGTTTCTATGAATCCCTTTAGCAACAGCTTTTTCGCAACAGCTCTCATTGGTTTTGTACACGATTTGAGATCGTGGACGTTCGGTCAATCGTGGCCCCTTTGTTTGTGCCCTTACCCTTTTGTCCCTAGTCCACGATTGCCGGTGTTTACATACACGCACGCACACACCCCCGTTATGTTTACATTACATACCAAGTGTCGACATTCCCTTAGTTTTGTGTAGTTAAGAAAAACCAGTGAAAAAACTCATTTTCCTCAAACTGTGAAAACTCTTTCAACCCAATTTTTTCTATGATCCCCTTCAGTGTTTCTCTTCATTCTGCCACAGATAAACCTAACCCCAAAATGCCTCTACACCTGTTTTCCAGAAATGGGAAACACTGTGTGGACTTGCCCAAGTCCACACAACGTCGCCTCTACCTGGTTTATGTGGACCTCTTTTGTTCAGAAGTCCACACAGTGAATGTAATGCCTACCCACGTGTGTAAACACCGGCAATCGTGGATGCCCCATTGTCCCTAATCCTCTTTCCTTTGTTTGTACTCTAACTTTTTAGCAACAGCTCTCATCGGTTTTGTACACGATTAGATATCGTAGACGTTCGGTCAATCGTGGATGTATTGTTGGTGCCCCAATTCTTTTGTCCTACGTCCCAATTGCCGGTGTTTACACACGCACACATACCGGTACACACCCACGGAAGGACAAGGCGGAAATGGTATGCCCCTTCAGCTTTGCCGAGCGGCATAAAAATAAGAGCTGTTTCAGTGTAATTGGTACAGAGCTAGTAATACAAATTAAAACTATAATTATTTGGTCTTACAAAATGAGATTATTCTACCACATATTTGTTAATTCATAGGATTTTATATTTGCATTTGAATAACGATACATTTCACACCTTTTTAAGAGACGGATTAAGAGAATTCCACAGCTTGGGCCCTTCATGTTTAACAGTTTTTTGAGTTAATGTTGAACGAGCCCAGGACTGAGGGAATGTCATGATAACGCCTAGTAAAATGACAGTGAACATCCTGATTTTTACAAAACATTGAACAGATAGTGTTAGGCAGGTTATTGTTGGAAAGCTGGTACATGAAGGGTTGTTTGGGTGTTTGTTGGGGTGTTTGTTTGTTTATTGGATTGTTTGTGTATTTATTTCCATTTGTAGAACAAAAACATCCCATAAAAAAATTATAAGAAGTTGATCAATATAAATCAATAAAATTAAATAAGTACAAATGGGGTTACATCCAGAGGAGGTGAAACCCTCCTGTAGCGGAGCACCCAGACTGCTGGTAAGTGCTGCATTGTGATTGAAATATTATGTTTAGTGATACAGTTACATTAACCTAAGGCCAAAAAAAAAGTACTTCTGCTTCTGATTAAATACCTTTCAAAAATAGGGTCAGTTGGTCAGATTTTTTTTTTTTTTTTTGGCCAATTTTTTTATGCTGATGAAATGGGGTATTCAATTGTATGCGAAATTTTAGCCTGAACTATTTCCATTGCACTACGAAAGCCATACACAAAAATGCCACAGAAAGTGAATAAAACATACCTTAATTATTGTCAATATATTTTCGTTTGATATTTCTTAAAAAGTAATGGAAAATTCAGGTCGTGCCCACCATATGCACAACGCCAGTCAAGACAGGAAACTGGCCAAAACTCTGTAATGCATACCGGCACAAAAGCCAAACATTTTTTTGTTGTTGTTAATTTTGGATTTACTATGTTAAATAAAGATTAAACCAGCTTGCAAATGCAACTTTTCAAGGTGATTTCTTTGTTATTATTTTTAATAATATATTCCCTGTGATAAGGCCATTTATTTGCAAAATGTTATCATTAATCTTACTATTATTTCCTGTTGTATTTTACCGTGGAAATCCGAAAATGGTGTTCTTAAGTGGTGCAGCGGGTATTTGTGCCTTCTAGCTAAGAGAAATTCTGTAATTATTGAGACTTATTTGTGAAAACAGATAAAATCACATATTGGGCCACAACTCTTACAAAAATGACTTTCCTCAATTCATCTAATATCGCGCCTGTTCTTCTGCTGCTGGCGTGGTCCCACTTCATCTAGAGGATTAATTCTCGGGCGATCAAGCTCAGCTTTGGGAACATCAGCTTCATCCCCTTCTGACATAATGTAATTGCGAAATCCATAGCCTCCGCAACAGTAATTGATAAAGTGTCAAGCATTTGTTTTTGAGACGGCTCTTTTTCAAAACTTACAAAATGTTCATAAAAGAAAATGTGGTTGGTTTTTGAGAGAGTAGCTGCGGTGGTGATCTATTAAATGTGGCTCATATGTAATTCTCCCTACATTTTCTTAATCGCTTAGAAATGTTCAGTTTAATATGTAACCTTCTCCTGTGTCGGTTGTAGTCTATTATTAGTTCTTATATAATCTGGCCTATTGTTCCGGCCGACCCTTCTCTTTAGATATTTATTCCACGTCAGTTGCCAAATTAATGGAACAGATGGAGTAGAGGAGTCCTTGTCATAAGAAGAAAATGGGGGACGTAAGGGCTTGGTTTCAGAGAAGTCACACAGAAAAATAAAAATAAAATTATCAGAAAATATTATCATCTCAGTGTTTACATTTAAGTCATTGTCGATGCTTTACATCACAATGACAGCTCTAATCTCAAATCTTATAATGACAGCTCTAGTCAAGAGTTGTGGCTGGACGTTATTATCAACAAATCAGTCCTTGAAAGTATCTGGCTTCCGTGGGGAAAACACGTTTGGTTGGCTGAAATGGTGTTCGATTGGTTTTCCTGGCCTTGCCAGGCCTAAGACATTTTATTACAATCACAAAACCAGGAACATGATGTTGTCGTTTGGCTGACCGCGCCCAGTGTGGGCCTACACCAAAACGTTGTGCGAAAAATGTAATCTTTCATCTCTAATTCTATCTACATTTTCCATGAAAAAGAAAACCATTAACAGCTCAATTTCTTCAATAATGGTTTACTGTTAATCCCACACGAGCCCCGAGATTTGAACCTTCTTACACAAATTTCTGAAGTGCAAGCGACGACACAGAGCCCAACACAGCGATCACGCTAGACAAATCTGAACAAAAGAGGGCGCTAGCGACAGCGTTTTACGTTAAATCCCAGCTGAGGACTGCTTACAAAGTTGATTTTCTTCGGCACCAACGATGCATTGCGCGACTTTTCCTGTTGATTATATTTGTAGCCAAATAATCAGATTACCAATTTATGAAGACAATAGGCAATTTTACCCAGGCCGTTTATGGCCGATTGTAAAAATGTATCAGCGAACATAATCTGAGTGTCTTTTGCTTTTTTGGGGTACTTCTACATAATTTACCGCAAGTAGTCCCCGCAAATTTCTGCACTTTCTGAAACACTTTTCATAACAAAAACCCCAAATCTGAAGGGATTTGGTAGTCCACGAGGGGCCGATACTTACCTGCTAATTCCTACATATGCATTATTCCTTATAGGCTGCAGGCCATACCCGCTAGATTTGACGTCTACCACAGCATCCTCTGGGCCAATACACAATACCCATGATGCCAAGCGGCATATCGTCCTCTTTTCTGAAAGCGAAATACAAGAAATCCCATGCCCAATGTGGGGTAGGAGGGAGGGAGAATTAGCAGGTAAGTATCGGCCCCTCGTGGACTACCAAATCACTTCAGATTTGGGGTAGTCCACTTCGGGCCCTCTCTTACCTGCTAATTCCTACATATGCATAGATTAACACTAAAAGGAGGAGGGAATAGGCAAGATTTTCATAGGAACCTCAAAATAGCAGTGAAAAAAACACCGAAAGTATCGGCCCATCGTGCACACCATTAGAAACCTATACATGTAAATTGATATGCGAATTCAATGTAAGTGACATGGTTACTCACCAAAAAAGAAGGGGTTACTGTCTGATAGGGATCGTCCCATCACTCCGGCGTCTCCCTTGGCCAGTGGGGTCTACCCCATCATCATGGTCTTTCTCGTAAGTCGAGGGCATCGAAGTTGTGATGACCACACGGCCCATCTGCCCCTCAGTCTGCAAGACATCTTTGAGGTAGCATGAGACAAACGTGGAAGCTGTTTGCAATACCTCGTGCATGGGAACCCCTTTGAGAAAGGCCCAAGACGTTGCAGTAGCCTGAGTTTCATGGGCATGTACCGGCCCCGTTGATTTAGTTGGCCAGTCTGAGATAGACGTTTGAATGGCCCTAACCACCCAACGAGAAATAGTATCCCGGGTGGCTGATCTGTGAGGCGATGTAGTTGTAATAAACAGCTGGCAAATGGTAACTCGGAGAGTTTTAGTGCGAGCAAGGTACCATTTAAGCGCCCGAACAGGGCACCAAAACTTGTCTTCCACAACTGCCGAGACAGTCTTTATCTGCCAGGGTTGCAGCGTTTGCCGAAAGGCCTGCTGTTCAGAGGGAAGATTCGACAAAGGCCAGCAGGTTAGGTGGCGTTTCTCTGGGTCTGGGTGAAGAAACCCTGACCCGGGTTGACTCACGAGGTCGGTCCGCTGTAGCAACAGGATTGGAGGGTGAGCCTTTGAAACCATGGTTGTCTTGGCCAAAAGGGGGCGATCAGTAAAAGCTTGCACTGTTCCGTCTCCACTTTTGCTATCACCCATGGTAAGAGGGAGATTGGGGGAACGCGTCAGCAAACATGTTTCAGTGAAAGAGCATCCATTGCCCAAGCTTGTGGGTCGGGAACCCGGCTGCAATACACTGGGAGCTGATTGTTCAGGGCTGAGGTGAATAGGTCTATGTGGGGCCTGGCGAGTGTTAAGAAGATGCCCTGTACCACTGTAGGATGGAGCATCCACTATGTGGGGAGGACTTTGCCTCTGGACAGGGCATCGGCCATGATATTCAGCCTTCCTGCCAAGTGTACTGCCATCAAGGTTGTGTTGTTGGAAAAACTCCATTGGAGGAGTTTCCATGTGTACATGCATAAGCGGCTGGACCGGGTGCCCCCTTGTCGGTTGATGTAGAAGACGACAGTCAAGTTGTCTGAACGAACCCGAACAATTTGTCCCGCAGTCTCCCTTTGGAAATAGATCAGAGCTTTCTCTACAGCCAGTAGTTCCAGGACATTGATATGGAGAACCCGTTCTACAGGAGACCAAGTACCGGCGACTGAATCCTCTCCTGTGTGTCCTCCCCAGCCGTCGTTCAATGCATCTGTGGTAAGAGTCAATGTCGGTTGGGGAAGAGGAAACCTTCAACCGGATGACAGATTGCGTGGGTTGCTCCACCACATGATATGATGGTGGACCAGGGGGGAGCACTGGCACGAGCTTGGACAGTAAGTCGTGTTTTGGCCTGTACTGGTCAAGAAGATGCAGCTGTATTGCTGCATGTACAACCAGCAGTAAGGGATTAGATCTACCATACTGGCCATCAGGCCCAAGAGGCGGAGCCAAGCCACTGCTGGTGCTGTGTCGGCATGTTTTTAGTATGGCGGCCAGTGCGTGAGGACGAGTGGTGCGGATCGCTGCGTATGAGTGTGTTTTTATTTCACATTTTGAGGCTTTTCTTTTCATCGTTTGAGGCCAAGTGAAGAACTGGACTTAAATAATGTCCCTTAAATCGCTTTTGGAGAAATTTTGCTGCAACTCTGGATGTTTTTTGCGATTAAAATCTTCTGTGTCAGCGCACACTTACGGCCGGCCACTACACTATTACTGGCACAAGCAACTACACACCATTGACTGATACACGTGAGAGTATAGTGAAACCAAGCGGTGTGTGTATGCATATTGCATGCAATTACTTCGTCGCCATTTTGTATTGTACTCGTACTGCCTGTCCGAGACTTTTCATTTTATCAACGAGGCCAAGTGAAGAACTGGACTGAATATCTGTATCATCCTTATTGGCAAATTTAGCTGCCACCGCCGACGTATTTGGTGTTCAAATACTCTGGTTTTTGGTGCTCAAACATACAACCACTACACTTTGATACACGTGAGTGCTTTTGTGAAACCACGACTTGTGTGTTTTGTGTGCGTATTGCATGCCGTGAATGTTTCGTCGCCATTTTTCATTGTTGTACTCGCAGCACTCGGGGTCTGCCTGACAACCACAATGGCTACCAAGAAGGATGTTTTGGAAATTCAGTACACCCTAGAAGAAAACAAGGTTGTTTTGGCAGAGCTCTTATCAGTCACTAAGAGTTATGCAGATAAACTTTCGGCATTCCAAGATTCATTAGAGCTCGCCTTTTCCAAGATTGCATCCCTGGAGAAGAAGACCATTCCAGCACTAGAGGTCAAGACAGATCTTATTGAAAGCCATTGGAAGCAGCAGCAACTAGTGACCAAGGCTTGCAGTATGCAATACAACATCGTCTTTATCAACCCACCTGCAGCAGGCTCTGACATGTCTGAGGTTACAAGGGCGAGAAGCTTGCTTCATCTATGTGGTGTTCCTCAAGACCGAGCAAGCACCATAATCTTGAAGCGTGCCCACCCTCTCCCTAGACGGCGTAAACCTGGGTCCACGTCTACACCTAGCTCCAATTTTCTTGTTGCTTTCACTTGTTGGGAAGACAAGGTATTGGTGTTGAAGTCAGCAAGATCCAAGCCTAACCAGATGAACGACATGATAGCTGTTACCCAATGGCCTTCCAAGATTAAGGCTGCACATGGCCAACTCAAGACTAGCCCAGCCTACAAATCTGCTAAACTGAACGGCAAGGATCCCTATGTAAAAATTGACTTCCGTACAGGAAAAGTTGGTCTGATTGTTGCGGACAAAACTGTTCAGCAACTAGAAGCTTAGTCTCTCCCTGATATGCTGTAGTGCTAACCCTCTTCCAAGACGTCGCAAACTCAGGTCCATTTATACATCTAGTTCGAACTTTCTTTTTGTCTCCAGTTGTTGGGAAAAGTTGGGAAAATTAGAAATTGATGTTGAAGTCAGCAAGATGCAAACCTGACCAGATGAGGGACATGGAAGCTGTTATCAATGGCCTTCCAAGATCAAGGCTAACTTTAATTTTTTACATATTTATTATATATTTATATATATTTTTGGTGTTCTTTTTTGTCATCTGATTAACTTCATGTACTATAGAGAGAATTCTGTAGATGTGCCATGTGTGGTGGCTGCCCGAGTCGGAGGAGTGTGATCCCTGGCCGCTACCTCACGTGGTACATCCGGGGGATTATTTATAAATTTGTACTTTATTATGTATTGCCTCAGCATTATTATTATTTTACCACTCAGAGGATGATGGTCCGCTTCACTTTCACTGCACATGTCTGCACACGCATATTGCTTTATTGTTAGTAGACTGCTGTCAATTACATTCATTATTTCCTTTACATGTACATGCTTCAGTTACCACGTCAACATTCTATATGTATGCTAGATTTATGCTAGTTGAAAAATTTTTTTCCTTTTTTCATATGTACTATGGACTTATGTGTACCCTGGATGCCTCCATGAACACACATAATAGTTACTGTCTTGCTGATCACTTTGATGATGAAACCGAGAGGGATATTGATTTATGTGTGCCATCTCCATATAAAAATGATTATCACACTATTAGTAATTCTTATGTAACTTATCCTGATTTTAATACTTTAATTAACAAATTTTCTGATCCTGTTACTTTTATGCAATTGAATATATGTAGTCTCTCTAGTAAATGGGATGATTTTAAAACACATTTGCACTTTTCAAGCCAGAAGAAAAAAAATAATTTTATTGCGTTATCTGAGACGTATCTTAATGATACAAATTGCAAAGACCTACCTGGTTATCACCCATTAAGTTTGTGCAAGAAGCATCGCAGTACAAGAAAAGGAGGTGGTGTTGGAATATTTATTGATGATCAATTCGATTATTTTGTTCGTGAAGATTTGTCGTTTTTTTTCTTCTGAAATTGAAATAATTGTGGCGGAAATTAATCCTGGAACTAGGGATAGCTTTTTACTCTGGTCATTGTATAGGCCCCTGGATGTGAACTTTCGGAATTGACTACATGTAGGTTTAAACACTTCATGAGTAATTTCTTTTTTAAAGCCTGTTATATATTAGGGGATATCAATATTAATTTGTTAAATGGGAAACAGTCCTCTTATGGAAAATTTGTGAGTGAATTTATCGATACTTTTTTTGCCGATAATTATGTTCCATTGATTTGACGGCCTACCAGAATAGATCCCAACTTGAATTCTTTTACGTTGATTGACAATATATTTACAAACAGAGTTGACAGAGATGCAGCCTCTCTAATTGTTAAAAGTGATCTCTCTGACCATTTTAGTTCATTTTATGTTTTTGAAAATGGTCAAAGTAAACAAGCTGGCCCAGAGCCTATAGTTACGTTTAGGAAATTTAATTCTGCTAATTGTCAGGAATTTCGTAGACTGCTATCCTCAGCATATTGGTCCCAAGTATATGCAACCAATCATCTTAATTCCAAAATGTCTGTGTTCGACAACACTCTGCACTCTGCATTCGAATTAGCATTTCCCTTAGTACAGCAAAAACCAACTCATCGTAAAACATTCAGATCTCCTTAGAAGACTCCTGGTTTATTAAAGTCGTGTTATAATAAACAAAAGTATTATGCTAACAGAATGAAAAGTCCTGCCAAGCTTGCGATTTATAAAAGGTATAATCATTTATTTAATAAACTGAAGCGTATTGCTAAAACTACTTATTATCACAATAAGCTTAATGATTTATAAGGTAATGCAAAAGAGACATGGCGACTCCTTAATTCTATGATCAAATGTAACCCTAAACAGTCTTCTGGGAATATAAGAAGTAAAATCATTAACAATGAAGTAATTACTGACACACAGGAGATTGCAGATGCCCTTAATACTCATTTTTTGCTCAATAGGTGAAACCACTTGTCAGAATGTACCCAACTCTGACAAAGATGCTAATTATTATGTTAATTTGGCTAATTCTCCACATAATTCTTTTTTTGTAACTCCTACGAAACCCAAAGAAATAATTGGAATTGTTAAGAAATTTGAGGACAAGTCCAGTTCTGGGCCAGACGAAATTAGCAATTTTGTGTTAAGGAACGTTATTGACATAATTTCCCCTCCCTTATCTGATTTATTTAATGCTTCGTTTATTCAAGGGATCTTTCCAGATAAGTATAAAATGGCTAAAGTTGTTCCAATTTTTAAGAAGGGTAATGTCCAGGATCCAAGTAATTATCGGCCAATTTCATTATTGAATACTTGTTCTAAAATTCTGGAGAAATCAATACATAAGCGTTTATTGTTTTTTTCTGGAATCTAATAATTTGCTTTGTTCTAACCAATATGGATTTCGCCCTGGGCGAAGTACCGTTCATGGTATGCTTGATTTGTACAATAATTTAAGTTTCTTTAGGTGTCTTCTTAGATTTAAAGAAAGTCTTTGATACTGTTAGTCATGATTTGCTGTTAAACAAGCTCTATTTTTGGGGGATTAGGGGAGTATCACTTGATTGGTTTGGTAGCTATCTTAATAAGCGTAAGCAGTATGTGACATTGAATGGAGTTAAATCCAACTACAGGTATCAAGATATTAATTGTGGCATCCCCCAAGGCTCCACACTGGGACCACTATTATTTTTAATTTATGTTAATGATATGCCATTTTGTTGTTCTGTTGTAAAGCCTATTTGTTTTGCGGATGACACAACTCTTCTTGCCTCTGGGAATGACTTAAATGTATTGGCTACGGAGGTTAATAGAGATCTATTAATTTTACAAGATTGGTTCAGAGCAAATAGGTTAAGAGTCCATCCTGATAAAACCTATTTTATATGTTATACATCCTGGCAAAAGGCACGTTGCTTACCCGACATATCATTATTTTTAGAAAATTGTTCTCTTAAAAAGGTCCCCAGTACTAGATTTTTAAGTCTTGAGACTGATACAAATATGCTCTGGAAGGAACAGATTTCTTATGTTTGTAATAAAATTTCCAAATCTAATTATATTCTTAATAGAACTAAAAGACTTATACGGATAAAAGATAGTATTTCTATTTACAATGTACTGGTTAATACCTATTTCAATTATGGAGTCTTGGCATGGGGTGGTTTGATTAGGATTCATCCATCTTTTTATGATAAGATTGTTTCTTTACAAAAGAAATGCATTAGGAATGCCTGCCATGCCAAATATAATGCCCATACTTCACCTCTCTGTTTTAAGTTTAAAATTCTTAAGTTTGAAGAAGTTTATAATTTTCAGATTGCCTTACACTATCATGATTATTTTCATAAACTTCCAAAAAATTTAAGATGTGATGATTTTTTTCCCTTGAACCAAGATGTTCACTCATATGCTACTCGCCAAGGCAATCTTATTCATTTGCGAACCACCTGTAGGCTAGACATTGCTTCTGCTAATTACAGACATGTTTTGCCTACCATTGTTAATTCATTTCCACCGTTTTTTAAGAAACGATTTAATTAACTTGTCAAAAAAGGTTTTTATGAAGCACTTAAAAGAATGTTATTTAGACAAATACAGGTATTTTCTTTGTGTCAATCCTAACTGCTTTTCCTGTCCATAATGAGCAAGGCAGTGTTTGTTATTTGTTATCCGTTACTTTGTATTTATCAAACCCGGAAATGAACATCATCTCAACTGAAAATTATGCAACTGAAATAGAATGTATAATTACATGGATATATTTGTGTAATTTGACAGCAGTCTAGGGTGCTCCTCTACAGAAGGTTTTGTCCTTCTCTCGGATGTCACCCCCATTCATATAATTATTTTGCTTCAGATATAGTATTTGTTTAATTAATTTTGTTATTGTATCATATTGTGTATTCTTTCTTGATTTTATATGAATGGAAATTAAAACAAACAAACAAAACAAACATCAGCAGAACGGCACATTCCACCAGATTCCCCAGTCGTTCCCGAGTGGGACAGGTTATGCCGCAGGATAGATCCAGATCCGCCCCCAGCAAGGTTGGGTGAGTTGATGGTATGGGATGTGACTTTTTCGTTGTTGATGAGAAATCCCAGACTTCCTGCAATTTCCATTGTGGTAGTGACTGCTTGACATGCCTGACGTTCCGTCATGCCCACAATCAACCAGTCATCCAGATAAACGAAGATCAGAATGCTTCTTTGTCTGAGGACGGCTGTCACAACCTTCGCTAACCGCGTGAAAACCCTTGGTGCGGTTGCGAGCCCGAATGGAAGAACGATGAATTCGTAGGTTACTCCCGCATACTATATAAAAATCCACTTGATTACGTCACTGAATGTCACCTCAATTTCATCTATAACATCCCGCTATGGCTACACACCAAGTTTTATTCAAATCAGCTGTGTAGTTCTCTAGATATAGGCCCTTGAGCAATGCACTTTTAGGATGATGTCACTTGACACGTGATTACGTCATGATGACATCATGATTCGGCGTGATATTCAGATGATGACCTAAGTAAGTGTGTGCCTAGTTTCCAGTCAATATAATTACTTTTTTAGGTCAATTTTTGCAATTAGTAAAAAATATTAATGTCACAGGTCTTTCCTGAATGAAAATCCTTTTTAATGGTATGAGCGGTTCACGGCAGACAAAATTACCCCCCCCCCCCATTTTTTTTAAAACAAATTACAAGTCTATATGACAGTCAAGCAAGATCCAATATTAATAAACAATATTAACAATGATCAATAGAATCAACAACATCAAATGGAACATTACATCAAAAGAATCATCAGTAATAATACATTGTAAGCAGCGATCTGGATTTGTATAAACGGAAAGTTCACACGAACGCGCGGACGAAAAGTTCAGTTCATAAGATGATGATAGGAAGTCACGGATGGACCACAAAATAATCTAGACTGGAAGAGATGGGTTGAGGATGATGAGATGGTGATGATGAAGCACAACAGGTTCCAGGCTTGGTTGCAAAACTTAGGAAGAGCTGAACTGTAGCAGGGCGATCAAATGGCGGGGAAGATGGACACTCCTTCGGCTCTCAAGACTAGAGCTCAATACTACTGGAGGTAGTACTGGACTCGGTCCTCTTGTCTGACTGAAGTGGATCCTATTTCAGAAGAAATAGTTGAAACAGGCTCATGTAGGAGGTGAGGTGGCATTGATCCTGACTGTTTGACGGCTGAAATCAGAATGCCTAACAATCATAAACTAAACCTAAACTAATAAAGAATAACTAACCAGAAAAGAATACAAAATAATCAAAGATAAGAGAAAACTAAACCTTGCAGAATTATCGTATTTTCAAAGGAAAACAAAATAAAACTAGAGCTAATGTGCTTCCCGAAGCACGGATATCAGCCTAAATTGCCCTTTTATCGGTTTGTCTGAATACGGACTCGCACTGACCACACTGACCACAAGGTGATCATTGCTAAATGTGGCCGAGATCGGCAAAAGAATGTAAGAGAAACAACCATGAACATTCGACATTAAGACTGCCGAAACATTACATAAAATAGCCGTCAAGACAATATACGAAACGGTAGTTAATGCCAGTTGATTAATCCATAAAAGCTCTCAAAAATTATTCACAGCAGTAGTGTTAATTATTGGCCTCCGTACTTTTTAATCCACGGTGGAGTATCTGGCTGAACACATAATCTTTACACAGGTGGCACAGCTGCATGCTATAACAGGCCGGAGGAATGCAGTATCGAGACACCACTTCTGTGGTAACGGTCACAGTCTGTGGAGAGTGTGTCAATGTTATGTATGTCACACAACATCCACAGTATCGTGGTGGTTTGAAACCTTCCCAGAATTCCTATGTTTTTATATTGCTTTTTACATGCGTTTGAAAAATGAAAAACTTGAAATAACTCGACAACCAAATAAGTCAGGAATATGAAATTTGAGAATTAGAGATAAAAAAATACACTGAACAGGGCTGCAAAGATTTAAAATGTAAAACAGTTTTTGAATTTTGTTTCATAAAATGACCCCTACTGACCAATAGGTGACCACTGGCCAAATTCTGTGAACAACTTTTGTGAGGCTTGGTCTAAAGATACAACTGACCAAGTTTTACATCAATTGGGTCAAGACTGTGGGAGAAGAAGCATTTTGTAAATATTCATTAAATGACCTCTAGTGCCCCTTTAATGACCAGTGGCCGGATTTTACGAACATGGCTAGGTAGGGCATGTGACAAGGTTTAATTTGGCCAAGTTTGTTTGAAATCGCCTGAATAGTTTAGGAGTTATGGCTATTTTTATATTGGTCACGTGACCGTTTGCCCGAAGAAAGAAAGAAAGAAACTGGACGATCACAGTATATCAGCGTGCTCCGCACGGCTGATACATGTAAAACAAATCTACCCCTTGGCCCAGGGTTCAATCAAAAGTCACTTCATCATTTCATGCTAACCTAAATCAAAACGGTGCATACAGAAAAATGAGGGAAATTGGAGCAAGCCATAAAACATAATGAATATTAAGGCCACAGTCAAAGTAATTCCACATCAACCTTGAGTGGGTAAACAGTTCTCCAAGCTTAGTAGTTAGTTGCCTCTTCTGGGAGTTAACTTTACGACCTTAATTCAGGCCAGGCTAAGTCTAGTGGCTTTAGACGTCAATCACACTACATGTATAAAGTCCCTTTCTTCTACTATAAATATACATTGTATATCACTGAAGAAATGCATGTCCAAACTGTGCTGGTCACTGCTTTAATTCTTACTCCTCATGTTTAGAATTCTCTTGGAAACAGAATATTATCAATCGAATGAAATAACTATATTTAAGAAGTTTCAACGGAATCATGAGAGAAACAAACGTAATGATTTATTCTCAATTAATAGTACGTCTTTATCTTATCATGTCTTTTGATGGTAAAGACCGAAATTCAGTACAGAACAGATAAACATAATTACTACAACTACACAATCAAATCAAGAATAATGTTATCTCAAATCAATAAGAAAATCCTACGTAATCAATGATGAATAATACCAATGAAAACCCCCAAACAATGGTGTTTGGTTGTCCACGAGGGGATTACTAACCTGTTGGACCTATAAATGCATATTTCCTTAGCTGTGTCAATTAACCGCTAAAGTAAAGATTTGCTATAGCGTGCCACAGCGCCCTCCTGCGCCAGCGCCCACAATAGTCAGAGCCCCCGCCATTATCGTCCTCTTTCTTTAGCGCGAGTGAATCACACCAAAGGAGGAGCCCACTGTGGGGAAAGGCGGGCGGGACGGTCCAACAGGTAAGTAGTCCCCTCGTGGACAACCAAACACCATTGTTTGGGGATTGTCCACTTCGTGTCCTACTTACCTGTTGGACCTATAAATGCATAGACTGGCACCGAAATTGGTGGTGGGAGTGGGCTGCAATTGAGTCAAAGAAGGACACACAAATAAGGAATCCCCTCATGGACTACACAAAGGCACATTACAAACTACCATGAGCCTTACTCACCCTACTGTTGAGACCTCTTTGGAGGGTTGTCTTGGGGCAGCTGATGGCATGGTGGCTGACATCGTCACCCGCCCAGTCCGCCCCTCTGTTAAGAGGACATCTCTCAGGTAACATGACGAAAAAGTCGTTGCTGTTTTCCAGCATGCTGCCTGCATTATTTCTTCCACAGGAACACCCCGCAATAGTGCCCATGATGTTGTGACCGCCCTTGTATCATGAGCATGAATCGTCCGACGGGATTCGTTCCGAGGACTGTCTGGCATTTGGGATCGGATAGCTGTAACTATCCATCGAGAAATTGTGTCACGGGATGCTGGGCGGTGGGGAGGAGTCGAAGTTATAAACAGTTGAGACTCCCCACCGCGGATGGGTTTTGTGCGAGCTATGTACCATTTTAGAGCTCTAACTGGGCACCATTTCTTATCTTCGGGGACCGAAGATAATGATTTCAACTCAGGAACAAAGATGTCCGGAGGCTGGAAGTTAGGAGACTGGTTTTTAGTAAGGAAAGTACTTCGAGGGATGAGACGTACTCCGTGCGGCTCCCATCTTATGTGTCCCTTGTCCAGGGTCAATGCATGGAGCTCGCTCCGTCTCCTAGCTGTTGCAGCAGCGAGGAGGAAAGCTACCTTGACTGACAGATCCAACAAGGGTACCGTCGCAAGAGGTTCATAGGGCGGGTTTGCCAGAGTACGTAGGACCTCTCCTAAATCCCATGCTGGGATAAGTTTACGTTGAGGAGGACGCTTCATAAACATGCCTTTGAGCAGTTGACCTAGTGCCAGGTTGTTTGATACAGAGGAGCCATCTTGAAAACCTTGATGCACTGCAGCAATGGCCGACTTGTAATTTTTTACTGTGGCCAATGCTAGCCCTGTATTAAACAGGTGGAGGAGGAAGTCCCCAACGATGGTTACAGATGCAGAGAGGGATCCACGTCCCTCCCGTCGCACCACCTAAAAAAATGTCGGAGTCGGCTATCATATGTCTTCCTTGTAGACGATCTCCGGCCACAGGCTGCCAAGGCGGCAGCTTCCTCAGAAAGGCCTGCTGTTCGCATGGAATGCTGGACAATAGCCAACAAGTCAGGCGTAGTGACTCCGGATCCGGGTGGTTCAACTTGGGCCGGGTCTGTTTCAGTATATCTGGTCTTTGCGGGAGGATGATGGGCTGATGAACCAGCAACCTGATCATCGTTTGGAACCAGGTTTGGCGAGGCCAAAATGGAGCTATGAGCATTACCTTGCAGGGCTCCTTCCGTATCTTGTGCAGTACCCTCGAGAGAATTGAGATCGGTGGGTATGCATATGCGTACATGCCTGTCCAGTCGATTGTTAAGGCATTGACTGCCCAGGCTTTTGGATCCACGACTCGAGTGCAGTATACCGGCAATTGGTTGTTCAGTGGTGACGCGAATAGATCTATGTTGGGACGATCCAGTAGATTGAACAGTGTTTGGACAACTTTTGGGTGTAGTTGCCATTCTGTTGGAAGGATCTTTCCTCTGGACAGCGCGTCTGCAGTGACATTCAACTCGCCTGGTATGTGACATGCCACAAGAGTTACGTTGTGATCTATGCACCAAAGGAGTAGCTTCCAAGTCTGGAAGCACAACTGGGGGGAACGTGTTCCTCCTTGGCGATTTATGTAGGCCACTGCAGTTGAGTTGTCGGATTGCACCATTACAACCTTCTGTTTGACTAGGCTGATGAGCTGGGATAAGGCTCTGCGAACTGCAAGGAGTTCCAGAACATTGATGTGGAAAATCAGTTCGTCTGATGTCCAAAGACCTGACACTTGCTGTGACTGCAGATGCGCACCCCATCCCATGTTGGACGCATCTGTCGTAAGAGTCACCGTGGGAAGTGGAGGAGGAAAAGGCAAACCTTGACTCAGGCTGCTCCAAATTGTCCACCAATGAATGTGGGGATGATTGGCTTCAGTATTGGTATGCTCCTTGACAAAGGATGTTGACTGGGCCGAAAATGAGCCAAAGATGCATTTGAATTGGCCGCATCCTCAGGCGACACCATGGGACTAGATCGACCAGACTGGCCATTAGGCCCAGCAGTCGTAGCCAGGCCACCGCTGGTGCTGATCGAGCCGTCAGGAACAGTGTGGCGCACTCCTGGACATTGTGTATGCGTTCGCTCGAAGGGTAAGCGATCCCTGTTACCAGGTCGATTTCTGCCCCTAGAAAAGACGGTGTCTGGGTGGGGACCAGATGAGACTTTTCCAAGTTTATCAGAAACCCTAACCTTGTCGTCAAGTCGACGGTTACCTCTAAGGACTGTTGAACTTCCTCTTTGGACCTGCCTACGATTAACCAATCGTCCAGGTAGAGGAATATCATTATATTCGCTCTTCGAAGTATTGTTGCCAGGGTCTTTGTTACTCTGGTGAAGACCCTTGGTGATGTTGACAGACCGAACGGAAGAGTGAGGAACTCGAAAATTGTATTTTTGTATTGAAAACGAAGGTATTTTCTGTGTTCCTCGCAAATGGGTACGTGAAGATAAGCATCCTGCAGATCTATTGATGCGGCCCAGGATGGTGTTGGGAGAGAATTTAAGACGGTGCGCAGGGTCTCTATTCGGAACCGCCGTGGACGAATAAACCTGTTCAACGGTTTTAGGTTCAGAATAGGACGCCACTCGCCTTGCTTCTTCTTGGGTGTAAGGAAGAATGTCGACATGAAACCTGATGTTTCTACTGGGCTTTGTACCGGTTGAATTGCTTGCTTTGATAGCAGGGTTTCTATTTCTTTCTCCAATACCTTCCGCTGTTCTCTGTCTGATGGAACAGGGGTGGGACGTGAGAACATTACCGATGGAGGAGTGCTCGTAAACTCGAGGCTGTACCCCTGTGTGACTGTCTGAAGTACCCACCCATCGGTGCAAAAGTGGCCCAAGTCTCCCCGAATTGCCTTAAGCGGCCCCCACGGGCCCAATCTGGGGGGCCACGGATGGAGAACCAGCGTCACCGACGCCACCCCCGACCCGCTCGAGAAGAATTCTGGCGGGAGGGAAACCGCGTGCCACGACCTCTTGAGGTTGGCCAGCCAAAACTTCGTCCGGAAGTTGTCTGTGATGTTGTTGCGGCTGCTGCTGGTGTTGATCGAGCCACAGTGATTGATTGGGTAGACTTGGGTGTCCGAAAGGAGGGCAAAGGTTTTCTAAACCCTTTGGACCTATTCGAAGGAGTCGGGACCTTAGCTGTTGGTTGTGACTTCTTCCGAGGGGCCTGTAAATTAATACGGTCTGTTGCTTCTAGACGTTTGGCCTCGGCCTCCATCATCGTCTGGAACTGATCCGCAAACAAATCCTTGCTCCATAAAGGAAGGGCCTCCATGCATTTTCTTGCCCCTTCTGAAGGGAAGAAGATCGTTTCTAGAACATTGGAACGTCTGGAGACCATGGCAAGCACCGAGACCCTAGCAAATTGGTCTAGGATGATGCGTAATCCATCCTCCAGACATTGAAAGGCATTGACAGCCATTGTAGGAGAAACACTGGAACCGGAATCACATGCAGTAACCAGGTATTCTGACAAAAGAAGCATACATGAAGTCGTTTGCAGACCCATGCGGGATGCTGCATCAACCTTATGTAATGCCTCTTCAAGCTTACTCCGGACAGGATCGGCAAAGGGAACTTTAAGTGATTGTTTCCCTGTATCTGCCGCCATCTTGTCCTTTGCATTGTCTGGGATAACCGGAACTGTCAAAAATTCTTCGGTATCCTGCTTTGGAACCCGAACGGGATGACATGCTGCCTTGGCAAAGGGTTGCCATTTTTTCTGACCAGCTATTGTTTTAAGACGGTTAGAAAAAACCCTGTCCACCGGGAATTCCGGAAAGGTTGACTTCGGGGAATCCCGCTCTGGTACACCTGTGCGTTTTTTAAAACTAGGCCGTGTACCTTGTGAAGATTCTGACTGTTCGGGAATGGGAACCTTTAATACACGAACCACATCCCACATCACTTCACGAAATCTATTATCGGTAGTCTCATAAGGATGACTCCTGGTAGAATCCACGTCGGACGGCCGATCCATCGAAGATGGACCCGGCCGGGACTCGAGGTTACCCTTAGGTGTTGCCTCGTGTGTATCTACAGCTGTAGAATGAGTAGGTGAAGGTCTCTTGGCGTCTCTGCGCGTAGCGCGGTTGACGTCGGAGTCCGACTCTTGCAATGAATCAGACGGGTGAATAGAAATAGCGCCGCCTGATTCCCGGTCAAATTCCCGATCTTCGGCCTCAGCTTGAGGGAAAATTGGGAGTTGTTGTGGCGCCAACGCCGCCAACTGAGCCGACAAAGCCTGAAAACCTTTCAGCAATAAATCCGATGTATTGTCTCTCCGCCCGCGTTTGCGATGACGTGGGGGGTCCGATGACTGGCCAGAAGTCGGCGACGTACTGGCACTGTCGCTCGTTGAAGAGCTAGAATAACGGCGGCGGCAGGATTTATGGGCCCGGCGCCGTTTATTCTTGGGCCGTGATCGATGTTCCGATCCACGGTGACGAGCCATTAAATCAGAAATTCCCGAAGGAACGTCCGAAAGAACCCCGGGTGCCACCGGCACGCCGGCCGTCAGACCGATAGGGCCCGGTTCCGCTCGGTTCCCCAGACCAACGGTCGGGGCCGAACGTAAACGCGATGGGCCGATCGGTTTTTGTTTCTTCGGTTTTGCGCCCTCAACCGGTGGCTGAGGACAATCCGGGGAATCCCCTTCAGAATAATCTGCCCCCGGGGAAATCCCGGTGTCGGTCGCCGGGATTGCCGACGTAGACCGATGTTTTTCTCGGTTTGCCGACTCATCGGCCCGGGAGCTCGCAGACTTCCGTCTGGCCCCGGTTTGAACCGAGTCAGGGCCGGTGGTTTTCGGCGCATCGCGCCCACCACCGGTCCTCTTCCTTCCCTTATGGGGACTGGCCTGCGACACTTCCGTGCCCGAAACCTGTCCCCGGGAAAGACTTGCGGCACTGGAACCCTCGGCCATCGGCCCGGCTCCAGTCCGCGAAAGCCCCGTCGCGCGTCCGGTAGGATCGGTAAAACCAATACCAGGAACGGACCGCGGTGGCTCCGTACTTACCCGCTTCGATGACTTGTTTTTCTTTCCAGAAGTGGTCGAAGCTTCACTTCTTGCCGAGTCTGTAGATTTCGCTAGCCAGGTGTCAATCTTCGTCCACATTTCGGAGCCCCATGGCTCGCAAATGGAACACCTAAGAGCTCTAGAACATGGCCTACACTTAGGACATAATTCGTGAGAGTCGTCTAGGCTATTCGGCAAAATCTTGTGACATTTATCACAAGTCACGAAATTTTTGGGAGGCATTTTATCAAGACCCCAAAAACCAGAACAGTCTCAGAACTATAGTAGGATTTTCTTCAAACTGTAAGGATAAAAAAATACAAACACATACGTATCCTTTAATGTACAATAAAAATACAAACACATACGTATCCTTTAATGTACAATGTATACACGCAAAAACACGAGGTCATCAAACGAAATAAAAACGTTTATAAAACTCGTCTAAAAAACAAACAAATGTAACCAGAAACACACCTAGTGCTTCCGAGAAACAAATGTACTGCAAATCTTGAGAAAATAAATAACAAATAGCGATTAAATCCAGTAAAAACGTGCATGCTACTGTGAGCATTGAAAAACACGTCCTACCGACACGAGCGCTAAAGAAAAGAGGACGATAATGGCGGGGGCTCTGACTATTGTGGGCGCTGGCGCAGGAGGGTGCTGTGGCACGCTATAGCAAATCTTTACTTTAGCGGTTAATTTCCCCCCCCACAGAAGTGTGGGACGAGTCTACGAGTGATACTTACCCAAATAGCTACTACATATGCATATTTATTCAGCCGACAGGCTCAAACGCTAAAAGATTTAATCAACCACCGAGCGCCCTCTCGGGGCCTACCCATTATGCTACGTCATGAATCCGCCATTATACTTCCTCTTTTTTCTCGCGCACTAAAGGTGAAAAACCATCGTAACGCGAGCCGAGAGTGGGGAGGAGGGCGGGAAGCTATTTGGGTAAGTATCACTCGTAGACTCGTCCCACACTTCTGTGGGGGGGGAGTCTACTTCATTCACTTACCCAAATAGCTACTACATATGCATAGAGTGGCACCGACAACCGGTGGCTGGGTAGGCGAGACGCCTGAAATCAAATGGTTAAACAACAGTATATAGATATATATACATAATGATTTAGACCATTTAGATTGAATATACATGTAAATGTATTACCTGCTTAGTTAGTCTCCTGGTCAGGCCGGGAAGGACTACTGCGCAGGGTAGGGTTCGTAGACGAGGACTGGTGTTGTGTCAGTACCGTCTTCCCGTGTTCCTCCAGTCTGGAGTAGGTCACGTAGGTAGCAGTATGTGAATGTCGTGGCAGACTTCCAGCATGCTGCTTGAGAGATCTCTGAGATAGGGACCCCTAAAAATGCCCAGGACGCCGCTACAGCGCGTCGTCATGGGCTCGGACAAGGCCTTGGACAGAAGCGTCCCTTTTGGATGGCCAGTCCGCATTAGCGAATTTGATAGCAGCTACTACCCAACGCGCAATGGTGTCCCTTGAGGCGGGGCCATGTGGCTTTATGGTTGTAATAAAGAGCTGCATGCATTTATCCCTGAGTGACTTGGTGCGTGCCAGATACCATTTTAGGCGCACCGGGCACCATAATTTGTCTGAGGGAATAGAGGAGGTCGACTCTATTTTTGGGAGGAAAATATCAGGAGGGCTGAAACTTGCCGTCTGATTTTTCGTCAGGAAGGACGCCTTTGGGATCAGGCGAACCCCACCTGGTTCCCAGCGGATATGTCCCGAATCTAAAGTCAGCGCATGGATCTCGCTGCTCCGCCTAGCGGTAGCCGCTGCGAGCAGGAAGGCCAACTTTATAGATACATTAATGAGGGGTGCTTGGCCCAAGGGCTCGTATGGAGCCTTGGCCAACATGTTCAGGACCTGACCTAAATCCCAGGATGGGACCAGTTTCCGGATTTTAGGTCTCTCGTTGAACATTCCCCGAAGTAGGTTAGTGATTGCAACATTAGAGGAGATAGATGAGCCATCAGCGGCCCTTGTGAACCGCTGCTATGGCTGATCGATAATTTCGTATCGTTCCTACTGACAAATTGGCTCTGAACAATGACAGTAGGAATTCTGAACAATGGCTTAAAGAAGCACAGAGCGGATCCACAGCCTGTTCTGTGCACCACCTACTATAATGTCGTAGTCGACTGTCATAGATTTGTCGTGTTGAGAGACGACGTCCCTTTGCGGCCAGAGTTGCAGCGTCTTCAGAAAGACCTGCTGCTCGGTAGGCACACTTGACAGTGGCCAGCACGCTAAGTGGAGATCTCCCGGAGATGGGTGTCGGAACCGGGACTGAGATTGAACGAGTAGGTCGTGACGATCTGGGAGGATTAGAGGGGAGCCCACTAGGAGCCTCACCAGTCGCGGAAACCAGGGCTGACGCGGCCAAAAGGGGGCGATCAGCAGGATCTTGCACCTGTCTCTCTCCAGTTTCCCGATGACCTTTGTAAGGATTGAGATTGGAGGGAAGGCGTAAGCGAACATGTTTGTCCAGTCTATTGATAGTGCGTCCGAGGCCCATGCATGAGGATGATGGGCTCTCGAGCAGAACACCGGGAGCTGAGTGTTGACCGCTGAGGCGAACAGGTCTATGTGTGGACGACCTAGGATCGAGAAGATCTGACAACCGATCCTCTTGTTCAATGACCACTCTGTGGGAACTACTTTGCCCCTGGAGAGAGAGTCCGCTATGTCGTTTTCCGCACCAGGAATGTGAATGGCACGTAGATCGACTTTGTGTCTGATTAGCCACTGAAACATTTCCCAAGTCCGGTAGCACAACTGGGGTGATCTTGTACCGCCCTGTTTGTTGATATATGCTACCACTGTCGTGTTGTCGGTCTTGATTAGAACAGACCGACCCACTACGTCTGCTTGAAAGTGGTGTAGGGCATTGACTACAGCCTGGAGTTCTAGAACATTGATATGTAGGGACCGAGTGTTGTCGTCCCAAGTGCCTGCAGCTTGTCGAGGGGGAAGGGAGGCTCCCCAGCCCTCGTTGGAGGCGTCGGTGGAAATTATGACGTGAGGATCCCCTCTGGGGAAGCTCCGTCCGCACCGAATGTTCTGTTCCAATAGCCACCACCGAAGGTGTGGCCGAATGACATCGTCGATCGAGACCAAAAGAGAGATCGGATCTGTCTTTGGTCTGTAATGTGCCAGAAGATGCATTTGTAAAGGACGCATCCTCAGTCTGCACCATGGAACCAGGTCCACTAAGCTGGCCATGAACCCTAGAAGTTTCAGCCAAGCTCGGGCTGGAGCGACTTGAACGGATAGGAAAAGTTTGACGCACTTCCGCAGGCTGGTAACACGTTCCCTGTGGGGACGGCTATGCCCCTGCGTAAATCGATCTCTGCTCCCAGGAAAGTGATTTCCTGGGACGGGATTAGGTGGGACTTCTTTTCGTTGATGATGAAGCCTAGCCCCGTTGTCAACGTATAAGTATCCCTCAAATTCTGAGCAGTCTGGCCTTCTGATTTTCCCACTATCAGCCAGTCGTCGAGATACATAAAAATCATTATGTTTACTCGTCGGAGACGTGATGCAACTGCCCGCACAACCCTGGTGAACACTCTTGGCGAGGTTGATAGCCCGAAGGGAAGGGCAGTGAACTCGTAAGTGCGCTCCTGATACCGAAAACGCAGGAATCGGGAGTGCTCTTGGAAGATGGGGACGTGTAGGTACGCGTCTTTTAGGTCTAATGACGCTCCCCACGCTGGTGTGGGTAATGACTCTAGAACTACATGGAGATTTTCCATTCGGAAACGTTTGGGTCTGACAAACTTGTTGAGCGGTTTCAGATTGATTATCGGCCGCCATTCGCCCGCCGCCTTCTTTGGTGTTAGAAAGAAGGAGGACAGGAAGCCTGTGAACTGCTCCATTGGTGGCACCAGGCGGACCGCTCTCTTCTCGATGATGGATGAGATCTCTTGCTCGAGAGCTAATCGTTTGTCTGTGTTTGCCGGAACCGGTGTTTCGCGAACACATATTTCCGACGGAGGGGTGCTTGTAAATTCTAGTTGATAGCCGTGGCTGACTATAGAAAGCACCCATGCGTCGGAGGTGATCTCTCTCCAGGGCCCTACGAAATTTCTGAGACGACCCCCGACGGGCCCCAGTGTCGGGGTCGGCTCGGTAGGGGCGTCACCGCCGCCACCCAGAGCGGGGGGCGGATTGCCCACCGCCACGTCCCCGGCCGCTAAATTGGCGTGCAGGGGCAGAGTAGGGGCGTGGAGCTGAAACCATTGCACCAGCTGATGCCTTGGCCGTCTGTTGGCGAAAAGGCTTGAACGGTTTCTTAAGGGCAGGGCGAAACGAGGGAGCACCCTTCGTTGCCTTCTTCCCAGAGAACTTGGGCTTGTTAGTGGCTGAGGGCTTCTTCAAGCTCAGTTTGTTTGCTGTCTCCATTCGTTTGGCCTCAACTTCCAGAACTTCCTGGAATTTGCCTCCGAAAAGGTCTTTGCCCATAAGAGGAAGGTCTTCTAACTTCTTCTTAGCGCCTTCGTGTGGTATGTACAGTGCATCCATCACGTTAGTCCTACGCGACTTGGCAGACAGGAGAGAGATTCTCGTAAATTGGTCTAGAGAGAAACGGAGTATTTCGTCCAGACATCGGAAGGCTGCTGCTAACATATCGGCTGGAATTTGTGAATCTTCCTCACATGCGCAGACGATATATTCAGATAACAGAAGTAAAAAGGCGCTTGTTTGTGAGCCAAATCTAGCCGCCTCATCGACCTTCTTCATTGTATCCTCCATCTTTGCTCTAGTCTTATCGACAAATATTGACTTGGTCGGGGCTTTGCCGCTATCTCCAGTCAATTTGTCCTTGGCCGAATCCGGAATAGAAGGAACCGTAAAGAAATCATTTCGGTCCTTTTCTGGAAATTGGAAATAGGCTGCCGACCTTTTGTTGAAAACCGTCCATTTCTTTGAATCGGCGATGCGTTGTATGCGATCGGCGCATAAGCGATCCACCGGCATAGTTGGGAAAGCTGGATCCCGAGGTTCCTCGACGCCAGTCCGGCGTTTGAAAGAACGACGGGTGGTCTCTGGTTTACTGCTCTCTGGTAGTTGCAGTACCCGAACCATATCTCTTTGAACCAGCCTCAGCTGAGTCTCGAATGGTGAAAAATTGCCAGGGTCAGTGGCCTCATCATCCCCAGAGCGCTCATCTTGTGAGTGAGTGGAAGGGGGGTGAGTATCATCGACATCTATGTCAGGAGCATCTTGAATAGAAGTGCCCAAATTCATAGATGGGTGCAAGGAAATTCCCGCCTGTGATCTCGGGGGCGCCCAATCGCGGCCCGGAGTAGGTGGATTATCTGAGCAGACACTGATGGTAACCCCAGGATCTGGGGGCCCAGTGTGTTCCCCTCTCATCCCGCCCGAAATCGGCAGGATTGCGCCCGGATCCGGCTGAATTAAGCCCGGATCCGGCCGGATCGCGGATTCGGCCGGATCGACCGGATCCGGCGGATCACACCCGATCCGGCAGGATTAGACCCGGATTTGGGTCCGAAGTGTGGCCGCCGGGAGTGACCTCTGAGTCACCGCCGTTGGGGCCGATCTCCATTGTTGTTGTTTAGTGAGGGCTGCCAGCGAAACGTTGATGTCCTGGAAAGCTTTTAGAAAGATTTCTGTGGATACACCTTTGTTTTTCTTTTTCCGATGCGTCGACTTACGGGGGGAATCCCCTGAAGAAGACGGCGCGGCCTTGTGTTTCCTTTTCTTGCTTGGGTGACTTGATTCACTGGATGAAAACTCCGATAATATCCTGGGAATTCCGGAGCATTGATCAAAGAATGATGTTGACTGCGAGTCCGTGGCCCGAATTGGGGGAGGAGGCAAGTCAGTCACCGCGAGTCCTGCCCATTCCGCACGGGTGGAAGCAGGATACTCGGAGCGCGATGAACGCGCAGACGGGGCCGGTGAGGATTGAATCCTTTTACCGCTCCGTGACTGGTCGTCCCCGAGGGTTGCTGGAGCCAGCAGACCGGGGGGACGAGGCGAAGAAATTCCCGTGAAACCACGGGAAATCGACACCGGGTTGCTAGGTGACGCCGATGGTCCGGAGACCGGAGGCGTGATCGAGCGACTATTGGTCCCTTTTTGGGTCTTACCCTTGGGAACGCCGGTGGCCTTTGATGCGGCCTTTTTAACCGCGGAACCCTTACGGCTGGTCGCCTGGGGGGCCGTGGTTACACGGGGAGTTTTATCCCCGGTATCCTCACGGTGTTCCATACCGTAGGACGTATGTCTGATGCCGGTCAAAAACGCGTAACACGGGATGACCGTTACAGACTACGGCGATGTCCCTGCGTGGGGACTCACTGCTATCTCGTCTTTTCGTACTACGGAGATGTATGCAGTTGAGAACGGCCGAGGGGAAGGGAACGACCGCTGGTCGTTGTACCCCACGGAATTTCTCTTTACACGCCCGGCGAGGCGGCCGAGGGAAGTGAACGGCCAGCGGCCGATATACCCACGAATATCTCGCCGCTATCTCGTTTGTCACCGCACTACCGAGATAGCTTAGGACGGCGAGGGGCAGGGAACGACCTCTGTCGATATACCCAACGAAACGTCCTCTTCTAGCTTACTAGCTCCCCGAGCTAGCTGAAACAGTCAGGGGGGAAGGGAACGACCTCTGTCGATATACCCCCACTGTACTCGTCTCGCTAGGCCCTAGCTCACCGCGAGCTTAGGGGAAACGAACGGAGAACAGGGAACGGCCGAAACCGCTATATTCTTCGAAACGTTTCGCTAGTCCCCTGAACGGCCGAAAGTCTGACTTCCGGAACAGGGGCCCCACGTGTGGGGCGACTAGCAGACCTTGTGGAGAATAACCGCACTTCTCTCCGGGGATATACGACGCACTGTCTCCCCTAAAGGTCTTTACGTATTTCTATGGAGTCATAAACTAAATGCACTTTTTTTCTTTTTTTTTTTCTTTTTTTTTTTTACAAAGAAATATTATTATTAGATAACTGTACAACAGAAATAATAATAATAACTCAGGAAAGCCGACTCGGCTAAAATGGGATTGCACTTGATCCCAAAGGGAGAACCCACAATGCCTACCCGGCACTGGGCTAGTCCCGCGGTGCCGACCTGGCCCGCCGCACGTGGCGTCAGACAAAGGCTGAAAAACCTGCTACGTTACGTGCAAGAAAAACGAAAGCAAAATGACTCCAAAATCACTCCAAATGAGAACTACTTAACTCAAACCAAACTCTACAGATTCTACACAACTCACTTGGTTGATAAATTCTATAAAACAGAAACTCTTAAAGCGAAAATCGTACAAAAACTCGTCAAAAGGCGAGAGCAAAAATATTTGCTTCTGCACGATGCCGTCGCTAAGAAAAAAGAGGAAGTATAATGGCGGATTCATGACGTAGCATAATGGGTAGGCCCCGAGAGGGCGCTCGGTGGTTGATTAAATCTTTTAGCGTTTGAGCCTGTCGGCTGAATAAATATGCATATGTAGTAGCTATTTGGGTAAGTGAATGAAGTAGACTACATAGTTAAGGAAATATGCATTTATAGGTCCAACAGGTAAGTAGGACACGAAGTGGACTTATCAAACTAAAATAAGAAAGAATCCTCTAAGCTATAACACTAAAATAAGAACTATGGAAGGAATGGAAAACCCTTCCTAAACAACTAGAAATACTAAAATCAAGTCTTATATCAAATACCAATTTACCAAATTTTGTGCATATATTTATGGCCACCTTCCGTTAATGAGATATGGCTTAAAGGTCCAAATATTGAATAATTCATATAAAATCACATGATGACGTCATCGTGACGTCACTGCATTTTTTGTCCATACCAAGTCCCAGACTTCTGGTTCTGTAGATATAGGGCCTTAAAATATGCACTTTCAGGATGACGTCACGTGACGAGTGATGACGTCATGATGACGTCATGATTTGGCATACATCTTCAGATGGTGGTCCAAGTGTGTGCCAGTTTTGAAGTCGATTGGATTTGAAAAAAAGTCAAAAAGTGCTGCTTAGAACGAACACACGTATTATCCTATGGAAAAATGTGGAATAAAAAAATAACGAAAACAAAAGCTGTTTCGGTGTGTACACCGAAACAGCTAATTAAGGCATTGTAGAGAGTGAATAACACATTCAGAGGGAAAGGGCTTAACGTTTGTTAATAACACCAACATTTTTAGTAATAACCGAGCAAGTATTGTTAATTTGATTTTTCCAGGACAGAGATTGGTCAACATAGTCCTAAAAATTTCACACAATCAGTGTTTTTAATAGGTGTGTTATCAATAAAAAATATCTTGTAAATGGATATTTTGCTTTTTACTGAAAAACATAAAGTTGTGTTTTTTTTATATTAAGGAGCAGTTTGTTGGCCTTAATCCATTCATAAAGATTCCTTAGTTCTTTTTTAACAGTCTTACAGTGCTCCATCGGGTCAGGGTGTGGGTAAAATAAATTACCATCGTCGGTGAACAGAATAAATGAGAAAATATCAGAGGATTTCTCAAAATCGTTGATATAAATGGAGAAAAGGAGGGGCCCAAGTATGGATCCTTGCGGAACTCCACATGAAATTTCCCTATGAGAAGATGAAATGTCTGTAATGGAAACAAATTCAAAACGATTTGTAAGGTAGTTCCTGAACCACCCCAAGGCAACTCCTCTAATACCAACATTTTTTTAAAGCAAAAAAAAGGGTAGTAAAAAGACGAGAAATGCAGAGGGTATTTTACACACGTCCTCCCAGACCTGCCGCTACGAGAGAAGAGGACACTCACGAGGCACGCATGCCACAGGGCATTATGGGTAGGACACCAGAGGGCGCTATTGTATAAAACTCTTAGCGGAGTAGATTGCTCTACAGGTAAGATGAGTGAAGTAGACCTAGATTTTTGTAATTTTGATCAGCAGGCCTACTTTCTTAGGGTTTAGCAATTAGGGACGTGTGAATCACCGCCCCATAAATTCCCTTCTAAATCTAAACCCTGCCCTCTTTCTACAAAATAACACGTTCAACATGGTATCATCTCACTTTCTTAATGAACTATTGTCAGTGAAATTACTGGTTGTTATCAATTATTCAGCTTAGTCCTGAAACCAAATGGTGTCTTTGTTCTCTTATATGGAACAGCCGGGGTCCTAAACTTTACCTTTGGTTTGTCAAAGTTGGACGAGTGATCGTTTCGTACGCGCGTAAATACGCATGCAGTAGTACAATGTACACACACACACGTACGGCTTCTAATCCAAAGCTGTCGCAACTCTCTCTATATACATGTATATAGCAAATGAAACGCTTGAAAAGCAAAATCTGCATCGTTTGGACAAGGATGCACGTGCTGATAAATTTGGAACATATTTTACATGGTAAAGAATCGCATTTGAAAGCACTTTCAATAATATTTTTTATTATGATTCAAGAAAATCGATGATGTCTGGGTTATACATGATTTAAACCACTGTGCGGTCCCGATAGGGTAAATGAAATTGCTTCTCTGACAATGAACAGTAGCGCACGTTTTACAGTGCATCCACAGACAGTGTTGTAGGACACGAGCCCAGGACTCGGACTCGAGTCACATTTACATTTTTCGTGACTTTGACTTGACTTGAGTCACATTGGACAATGACTCGGACTTGGATTTTTTTACTCTACAGACAAAACACAGTGCCGTGGAAAATCATGTTCAGGGGCCGCACACACACGCCTAGTGCCTGCACAAAGAGCACATATGGAGGGAAGGGATGGAGGAGGTTTTTTAGGGATGGGAATTATAAGGAAAACACATTTTAGGTCTAAACAACATGTACACACACAAGGTG
This sequence comes from Patiria pectinifera, assembly GCA_029964075.1. Classification (NCBI taxonomy): domain Eukaryota; kingdom Metazoa; phylum Echinodermata; class Asteroidea; order Valvatida; family Asterinidae; genus Patiria; species Patiria pectinifera. The sequence continues at coordinate 44,739,874 of CM057135.1, read as the reverse complement.
AACTACCCGGTATATACACTGGGATTTACTTTACCACAGAATGGATGATTGAAAAGTAATTTTAAAATAAAATTAGATTAGTTTGGTGAACAACTAAGATGGAACAAGTGACTTGTGACTCGGACTCGGACTCGAGGCTTGTGATTCGAGACTCGGACTCCGACTCGGACTCGAGGCTTCTGACTCAGGACTTGGACTCTGACTCGACGTTGGTGACTCGACTACAACACTGTCTACAGAGGAATGATGTAGCTTGCATGTTAACAGTTACACGCCCCTGCAAGCAATACGCTCCAACCACTACCTGATCTCTCATCCTGGTATTGGATCATTTGCATATAATTTTGGATACGTATGCACATGAGGAAAAGTCTGGTGCCTGCTTGTGCTTTACATCAGCGTTTGTTTTTGTATGTGGTGTCTGGGGTAAAAACAGAATCAATTACAAAAACACAATTTTTTCAATATAAAAAAGGTTACAAACAAATTGCGGTATCGAATCAGGATACAGGAAGCAAGTTCCCATCCCACGGCTTACTATTGGAAATGAGGTTGAAAATAAAGCCAGCCCTGGAGATGAGGTTGACATCCCTAGTTCTCTATAGAATACCATGACTTGATCCTGCCCTCCATTCATCTTGTAAAACCAACAAACTATTTAGATGAACTGCGCAAGTGAAAATACAGCCAATAAAATTGAGTTGTTCACAACAGTTGGTGAATCTTCCTCCCCCATGTAGCTGGCGGCTGCACAGCTCAAAGTTGGATTAATTACAAATCTGTGCAGCAGCAACAAACGTGTTGCATAAACCCACGCAATGTTGATTTACACATGTTTCATTAAATTGGCTGCTGGCATGGATCAAAAGCAAATGACAGGAAAAAGACTGACTGACATGACTTACCCATCCATGATCATTGCATCAAGAGTTGTCTCGCCATTTTCATCTGGGCTGTCATAAAAAGAAATGAAAGAACTGTAACTGGTCTTCTTATCTGATCTTTTAATTTCCATAAAATATTGAACATTCTTCTTTTTTTGAGTTATCACGTCATGCATTTAATCCTGAAATGTCACTCAGTTGTGTGATTATAAGAAACTGTTCAAGCAGTCTGAGGAACAAATCACTCAGTGATTCCAAATCAACTGTTCTTCCTGGACACTCTGATGTCCTTTCAGATGAGGTCATTGATTCTTCTCTACTGTGGGGTCTTTGCATTTAAGAAACCCTCATCACATGATTGTGTTAAGAAGTGGACTCCTGAAGATACATGTATATTCCCACATGCTCAAAACTGTATACCATTATATTTATACTTTTTTGACAAGCATGCGTATGTCATGGAACAGGAGCAAGTCAGCTCTTACCAATGAGAGGGGGTACAAATTCCACTTGGAATAACACTCAACAGCCTTGGATTAGATTTTTTAAGTGGCCTATCTTGATCAGCCCATTTATTCATCCTCAGATTTAATAACTGGTGAGGTGAAAGCACTGGTCTTTCAGTGCACTGGTACAGGAAGCTCAGCCAATCAATAGCAGATTTTGCCCTCACCGACATATAAACACTGAATACTCAGTGTGTGTTACCACCCCCCAATGGAATGCCAAACATTCCAATTTATGATGTTACTGGATAAACACCGCGTTTACACTGGATCCTGCAAAGGGGGATCGCATCCTGCTAACCGCAAGTACACTGTGCCGTGTTTACATCCGATCCTAATCCCCCCTCCAATCCCCCATTTACAATGGAAGGAAGGTCATTGAGTGTGCGCAGAAGATGGCCAATTTCGCGCACTAATCACTGCAGAAATGTCAGATTATTGTTCTTCATCGCTGTCCTTGCTTGTCAACTGATGATTTTCTTAATATTTTACTCACTCTGGTCCACCGATTTTTGTGGTAATCTTGCTTCAACACTCCTTCACACATTGGGCTGCAATAGTCCAGAAATAGTGCAGCACCGTTATGTATAGAACTAGAAGCCATGACTTCCAAATGAAGTTAAGTTACTTTTCAGAGCACTTGTTTTTACCATCATGGTGGGAATTTAGCGATATGTAACTCCAAAGAAATTCTAAAATTTAGTGGGAATATGAAAAGATTTGAATCTGAAAAACTCGATTTCCTTTTGGTTTTTAAAGTTAAAATTGTTGATCTTTGGTTGCGTGAGAAGCCGAGAACACATTCAATTACTGTTTCAGAAATCGGTACATGCATTTTGTAATTGCGTCCATTATTATAATTAATTGTAGTAATCCGGGAATTATAAACAGACACAGACCCACTGGATTGTCTTGCAGTATCATAACTACACTAACATCGTTCACTGAATCATGGAGGAATATATTCCCATGTACGCTGAGAGAAATACGGATTTTATTTTTTTACTATGGTCCGATGATTAACCCTATCCCCCTCCTCTCCCCCAACTGAAACACGGGAGTCTCCACCAGTTGCCTGTATCACACGTCGAAAATGTTGTTTATTATCACCCCATCATTTCCAGACAGCTCCTTTGAAGTTGCCGTCCAGAACTAGATAGCTAGCTCCTTGTTGTTTGCCGCTCGGCAGCTTGTCTGGCTAGGCAGTGAAAGCAGCCGGAAGAACAATGTCCGACCCCCCCCCCCCCACCTTGCTCGGTGCTCCGGAAGACACACTGGCTGCCGAATCACCCGAGGGAGACCGGGAACGCATCCATGCTGCTACGGCCTCCCACTCTGCTGACCCCCACTTCTTACAAACCGAGCACGGCACTCGCCGGTTACACGGTCTGCAATGGGGGCATAAATCATGCAAATCTTGTTTGGGGCGGGGCTTAATACGCCGACAAGAAGAACATGGAACGAAATTCTTTGACGTCACACCACGCTTACTTTGACGTGTGTCCGCCATTACTAACGTGAAAATAAACTGTAGATTCACAAAACAACCCCAAAGAAAACCTGACACAACCCGTGTATTTCTTTTATTAATAAACAGATAACCAGCGTACTCTGTACATATTATTTTATTCTGAACGTATTATACAAAGCAACGCAAGCACACCATGCGGTATATAAAACAAGAAGAAAACGACACACCTCATGTTTGACTTCTTTATTAACAAATCAACAGCAAATGTACTCCATACACGAACCTGTAAACGTAACAAAAACAAAACCTGGCACTCTACCAGAAGCACCGAATCTTGTAGTATAACTCACGAAAGAAATAACTCACAAATTTCTTTCAAATGTACAAAAAAACAATCTGCGGGCACAGGGTCCATTCCGTCCGGATGACCCACCCCCTGGAGAGAGCGTCGGCCGCGACGTTCTCATCGCCCGGGAGATGAATTGCTGAGAGCGTTACATTGTGGCGCATGTAGGCCACTTCTGTGGTGTTGTCACTTTGAATGTCAACTACTCGGCCTACCACTGATGCCTTGAAACGCTGGAGAGCGTTGATGACTGCCAGCACCTCCAGTACGTTTATGTGTGTAAATTAAACTGCAATTCGGCCTTATGGCCGCGACAGTTTAATAAAATAAACCATTAATAATAATAATAATGTGCTTTGAGTAGTTTTCGGGGCCCCATCAACCTGCCACTTGGCGTGGGTGGAGGGTGGCCCCCCAGCCAGAAAGTGACGCGTCTGTTGTGATGGTCACTGACGGCTTGGGCTTGTGAAAAGCATGCCCCCCCCCCCCCAGTGAGGTTGGCATTGTCGAGCCACCAACGGAGGTGTGGTATTAGCCAAGGAGTGGTCGGCACCAGATGTTGTATGTTGTGACGACTTGGACGAAAGAACGACAGCAGGTGCAGTTGGATGGGGCGCATCACAAATCATCATCAAATTCACGAAGTCCACCATACTGGCCTTGAGGCCAAGCAACCTGAGCCAGGCTTGTGCTGGGGCAACGGTTGCCGGAAGGAACAGGGATACACACTTCTGAAGGTTCACAATCCGTTCCTCCGTAGGATGGGCCAGTCCTTTCTTGAGGTCGAGTGAAGCTCCAAGAAAGATTGGGAACTGGGACGGAAGTGGGTGGGACTTCTCGGTGTTGATGATAAACCCGAGATCCGACGCAAGACGCCATGTCCCGTTGAGTGCCGCTGACGTGGCCGCCTGAGATGGACCCACGATGATCCAGCCGTCGAGGTACGTACATGAAAATCATCACCCCCTGTTTCCGTAGTGCGCCCCGACTGTTTTCACTAACCCCGTGAAGACTCGGGGGTGAGGTTGAGAGGCCGAAAGGAAGCACCATAAACTCGTACTGGACATCCTGGTACTGGAAGCGCAGGAATTTCCAATGGTCTTTTCTGATTGGGACGTGTAAGTACGCGTCCTTCAGATCTAGGCTGGCCCCCAGGCTGGTGTGTGGACCGACTCCAGTATTATACTGAGCGTGTCCATGCGAAAATGTCTTGGCCGAATAAACTTGTTGAGGGGTTTTAAATTTAAGATTGGGCGCCAATGCCGACCTCCTTCTTGGGAACCAAGAAGAAGGTCGACATGAAGCCCCATCGTGTCTCCCCCAGGGGGAGCGTGCGTACTGCACGCTTCCTGAGAAGAGAATTGATCTCCCCCTCGAGGGAGAGGCGTTTCGATGGGTCAGACGGCACTGATGTGGGCCGAACGATCATGTCCGACGGGGGGCTGTTCAAGAACTCGAGTGCGTAGCCGCACCTGATTGAGTTGAGCACTAACCGGTCGGACGTAAATTGAGCCCAGGACCCCGCAAAGTCTCGTAGACGGCGGGAGGGTGCCATGAGTCTAGTAAGTCATTTGCGCCAGCCCCCGTGATATCGGATGGCCGACGCCCGGAAGCCGCGGCCCGATTGGGGCCGTTGCTATCTGGAGAACATGCCAGTCTGCGTGGCACACGCACTGGAATTGTTATCGGTGCGGCCACGAAAACCACCACGACTAGATTTCAGGGGTTTGGCTTTATTCTGTTGTCCCTTGGCCGCTGGGGTTGGAGGCTTCTTGAAGTTATCTTTTCAGTAGCCTTCAGACGCTTGGCTTCATCTCTCATATGTTCCTCGAATTTCCCAGCAAAGAGATCTTTACCTGACAAAGGGAGGGTTTCAAGTCTTTTGCGGGTGCCCCGCGACGGGAGGAAACGTGCATAAAGCACGTTACCCCGGGGGGCGGAGGCTGCCAAGGCCGACACGCGTGCGAACTGGTCAAGCACAGAGCGCAGGCCATGGTCAAGGCAATGAAGGGCCGCAGTCAGCATGTCCACTGGAATCGGTGATTCCTCCTCATAGCCTAAGGCTAAATACTCCGTGAGGAGAAGCAAGAAAGAAGTTGAACGCAAGCCAAAACGGGAAGCCGAGTCCATCCTCCTCAAAGTGTCTTCAAGCTTGCCCCTTCTCTTGTCCACAAAGAGCCGGCTGGAAGACGAATTCCCCTCATCGGCCACCAGCTTATCTTTTGCTGCGTCAGGGAGGGTAGGCGTGGTGAAAAATTTGGCAAAATCTTCCCGCAGGAAACAATAGTAATCCTGTTCCCGTCTAAGGAATGGACGCCATTTGTCTGTTGACATAATGTTGTCGATGTGTTCCACACATACTTGATCCAACGGAAGTATGGGAAACACTTTGTCACTGTTAGATGTGGAGCCCGTCTGACGCTTGAACGATTTATGATCGGGCAGAGGGGGCACATCGGCGGAGGGTAATTTAAGTACCCGTACCATGTCCCGCTGTATAAATGAAGTTCCGTTTCAGTGATGGACAGCCGGTGTAACTGGTCTGGTTCTTCGTCATCATCGGATGAATAAGCCGATTGTGAGGGCCGAGTTGACCCCGGTGAACGAGAGCCGTTTGGAGGGGTAAATTGTACAGAACTACGCAGTGGTGGCTGTGCAACTCCCTCAGAGACAATAGACATTGATGGGTGAATACTCAACACGTGCGGGGAACCGGCGCACGGCTAACTGTGTGCGGTAGGTCCTGTTGTCTCTGGTCCACCCAACCGTGGCCAACGGCCAACGCACGTGAGGCGTTCACTGCGGGCCGGGCCTCCGATATAAAATCAACCACGCGTGGTACATCTCATTGTGCTTGGGCCACCCAACCGTGACCAACGAACGATGACTGTTAAGCATTCACCGCAGGCGGGGACTCCGGACACTTTGCAAAAGATTGCCCAAAGAATGGACAATCCAGAGCCCTCTCACCGTTTTGCAACTCTTATGCTTGATACAAGTAGAGATTGGCTGTGCAGGCCAACAACCGGTAGACCCTGAACATAGAGGGCCTAACATGAACTGACAAAAGCAACCTGCGGCGTTCACTGTGGTAAGTTTTGATCAAAACAACACTACTGACAAATCCCTGCAGGCTGAACAAAACCACATTTTAACACAGGGACTAAGAGAAATTAATTTTTCAACAAACTATACCAGGTCTTGTAATACCTCTCCTGGTACAAGGTGTTCCTACCCAAGCTGTAATTGTTATTGCTGCCCGGGTTTCTGTAATAAGTGAGGAACTAGCCAAACAGTTAAAACCGTCCTTGTTATCAAACGAAAGGGTAGTACTTAGAGGGGCAGAGAAGTCCAGTAACATGGTTGCTAAAAGGATGATAGGTGTACAGGGAAATACAATTTCTCATGGAATATGCTAGTTGCCCTAATAGTCGACACCTTCATTATAGGTTTAGATTTTCTGAAGGCGCAAAATGGTCAAATCGGTTTAGCAAGTGATACAGTAGTGTTAAAAGGTGACAAAATACTAGCAAAAATGAGGAGAAATCAAGACGAATGTTACACTGTACAACGAGTAGTGCTAGATAGAAAGGTTGTAGTCCCACAAAATACAACACAATGTAGTTCAAACCAAAGTAAAACTTGACTCCTCTTTAGCTAAAACTTTCCTAATTCACGCGCCAGAGAGAGATCACAAAGGATTGCTCATTCCATATTTATTAGTCAAACCAGAAAGTGAAACTCCCTTAGAACAATTAACCATTGAGGTGACCATAGGTATATGTAATGTTACTGATAGATATATACACTTAAATCAGGGACACATTGTAGATAGGCTGAGGAGGTAGATAAAGTCATCTCAGAAACAGACTCCCATAATCCTTTGCGAGAAGAAAAGGCAACTCGGCGTTTGCTAGAGAGCCCCAAAACTCAATTTTGTGTTAGAGGAATATTTTTTCATGATGTACCGGAACACGTTCACAAATTGTGGGAAAAATCATGCGTACATCTTACACCGGAGCAACTGGTGAAGTGGCAAAATTACTCACAGAATATTCTGATGTGTTCTCCAACGATGACCTAGAGTTGAGAAAATTCTCAGATATAAAACATCCCATCAGTACTGGCACAGCTACCCCAATCAAGCAAAAAATGCAAAGGACCCCATTAGGTTTTAAAAATGAGGAAAAAGCTCAACTGGATTATTGTTAGAAATGGGTGTAATAGGACCTTCAACTTCAGGATGGGCTTCACCCCCAGTGCTCGTTAGAAAAAAGATGGAAAAGTGCGTTACTGTATTGACTATAGAGCTCTTAATAATGTCACTATTAAAGATGCTTTCCCCTTACCAAACAGTGATGAATGTTAAAATGTTCTGGAGGGAACCCAATTCTTCAGTACACTTCATATGACTAGTGGTTATTATCAAATAGAGCTTGATGAAGACGACAAAAACAAAACAGCTTTCACAACAAAGTATGGACTGTTTCAATACTGCTGTATGCCTTTTGGGCTATGTAACGCCCCAGCATCTTTTCAATGGGCAACTAGAAATTGTGGTTGTGAACAACCACAGAGCTGTTCCCAATATTGATTATCTGTTGGACCCATAGACATATAAGTAGAGATCTATGTCTGTTTGCAACAGAAGACAGGGCTTTCCGCATTATGATTTGTTTTCATCAACCTCCCTGACTATCACTATGCATGAACATAAAATCTGTCAAAGTTAGCCGGAAATCGGCTAAAACGGTCACTGTGGACAGGATTTGACCTCAGCAACACGTGCGCTGCGCGCGGGCTGACTGACATACGATATGTACAACGTACAATGTACGTGTATGTACATGTACATTGTGGACGGTTTGTGCATGTTTTAAAGCAGAGGTATTGTCAACCTGAAGTTTGAAGCATGCGCGGGGCATGTCCGAGTTTGCTTATTGCCTCGAAGCTTTGAAATATTTTAGACCTACCCTTCAATAGACAATTAAAGTAAAAACTAATATAAAAACTGCCATGGTTGATTTTTCAGGAATTTTCTAAGGATAAAGGGTCTTTTTGTTATAACTTCCGGTCTGATGACGTCATACACCTTAAACTTCGCACACGTGTTAAGTGGGTCAAGGTCATCATATACACCGATTATTAGGCAATTCTGACAAACTTCGCTACAGACATCTATTCAAAATATATTTTTGAAAATTTTCAACCTGTCGCTAGAGGGCGCTCGAAGATTGCATGACGTCATCGGTAGATGATTTGAAGAATACTATCTGCCAAGAGACTAACACCGTTAAAAGCAAGTTCATATCTATTACCACTTTTAAATAATAAGCCACTTCCGGTTTTGGCATTTTTCGACCGGAAGCAAGGGTCACGTGATTTCACGCACACTGAATGAAATAAAGACCTGAACCTACTCTACCACTTGCCGGCAACAGAATGCTGCGGACGCGTACGGTTGATTTCTTATGCATTTTTTAATATTAAAAGTGTTACTATTCAATTGCCTATAAATAAACACCGGATGACGTCATCATGACGTCATCATTACACAATGTTGTTTGAATGCGGGTCTTTGCTTGGACAAAGATTGGTGTAAATGAATTACTGGCAAAGAGTTGAAAATGCCCTCTGAAAATCGAGATTTTAAAAAAAAATTCTGTGTACAAAGTCTATGGGAAAAATTAAATATTCAAAATTCTATAATAAATCACGTGATGACGTCAGCATGACGAAAAGTTTCGGCATACATCCTCAGATGATTGTTAATGACTATGCCAAGTTTAAAGTTGATCGGATTTAAAATAATTGCCAAAGTGGCTTGTAGAATAAAAACGTGTACAAAACCTATGGGAAAAGTGGAAAAAAAAAAAAAAAAAAAAAAGGAAAAAAAAAAAACTTTAACGAAAACAAGAGCTGTTCCCAATTGAAATTGGGAATAGCTAATGAATTTGATACCAAGGCGATTGACTTGGAAGGAAGTCCTGGCCTATTTAGATGATGTAATTATCCAAGGAAAAGATTTTGACGACACTGTGGGTACACTAGGCAAAGTACTAGAGAAGCTCCGTCAACACAACCTGAAACTAAAGGCAGCAAGATGTCTTTTATTTCAAGAACATGTTGTTTTCCTTGAAAAACTTGTGAGTAGAATAGGTATTGCACCCAACCCAAGTAGTATAGAAGTAGTCAAAAACTGGCCTCAGCCAGCCTTGAGGAAGGACGTGGACAGATTTATGGGGCTCGCCAATTATCACAGAAATCACATCAAGGATTTTGCAAGACTAGCTAGACCTCTATACGATCTCACAAAGAAAAACACAAAGTTCCTATGGCAGGATGAACACGAACAGTCCTTTTGCCACTTGATCAGTGTATTGACAACTAGCCCAATTCTAGCGTTTCCTAAGAATAATAGTGACGACCCATTTATCTTAGATAGGGATGCCTCTGACTTCGCCATCGGGGCGGAGCTTATTCAAGTTCAAGGTACTTGCGAACGAGTTATCAGTTATGGTAGTTTCATACTGCCCCCGTTGCAAAGGAAGTATTGAACGACGCGCAAAGAACTTTTAGCAGTAGTTAGATTTACTAGGCAATATCGTCACTATCTATTGGGGCGTAAGTTTTACCTATGGACAGATCACAACAGTCTCGCCTGGCTTATGCATTTCAAACTAATTTCATGTATGCTAGCAAGGTGGATCTAAAAATTAAGTCAGTGCGACATGGTCATACTTCACAGAAAGGGAAAAAAACATACCAACGCTGATTCTCTTTTACGTGTACCTTGCGATGCTCCATTTTGTAACTGCTACTATGCGGGTTGTAAAGTTAAAGATCTCCCATGTGGTGGTTGCCACTTTTGTATGCGAATCCACGACCAGTGGGAACATTTCAACGAAGACGTTGACGATGTCGTCCCACTGGCTGTGCGCCAAATTGCAAAGCCTTTCACCAATATCAACTCCTCTGGAGTACAAAACTTAATAAACAAGTGCATGGACCCGCTGCCGCTACAAATGAAAATATGTCAGTGAGCAGCGATAACAATTTGCTCAGTCCACCCCGGCGTCTGCTGGTGGCTGATCAGAATGTTCCCACTGCTGACAATTTCTCAGAAAACACTGGCGAGAAGCCTGCTCAGTCGACTGATAAATCCATGGCGTTCCAGAACAAATACAGTAACAAGCGATTGAGAGAAATGCAGCAGCAGGACCATGATTTGGGCCCATTATTAAACTGGAGAGAAAATAACATCTCCCCTCCACAAAACGAACTACAACTTTGTTCCCCAGCAGTGAAATACCTTTGGCTAAATGTCTCACTTTTGTGCAAACAAAACGGAGTCCCTTACTATCAGTGGGAATGCGAACCTTCCCCCAATTACTTTTCTTGGTGCCTAATGCTATGAAACAAGAGGTCTTTGAACTTTCTCATAATTCGAAAATGTCTGGGCATCCTGGGATCACAAGAACCATCCAAAAAGTGAAGCAGACTGCCTTTTGGTATAAGATGGCTGAAGACATTTCACTGTATGTCAACACTTGTTCTCAATGTAATGTGCACAAAGGTCCATCAAGGATTAACCAAATTCCATGCTGGTGCACCAGTAGAATGTATCCACTTGGATATCTTAGGTCCGTTCAACCCATCTGAATCGGGAAACAAATACATTCTAATGCTTATTTGTCAATTTACAAAGTGGGTCGAGACCTATCCTTAAAGGATCAAACTGCAGAAAGCATTGCCACTGTAGTTGTTAACGATTTCATATCAAGATTTGGATGCCCCGAACATATCCACACCGATCAGGGCAGAAATTTTACAAGTTCTCTTTTTGAAGCCATATGTAGTCTGCTCGAGATAACAAAAACTAGGACATCCCCCTACCGCCCATGTTCAAATAGAAAGATATAATAGAACATTACTTCAGGCTATTAGGTGTCATCTAAAGGGTAGTGTAGCAAAATGGGATGAAGATCTGCCTATACTTACTGGGGCGATACGTTCTCTCCCGGGCTTACACCTAATATGATGATGCTTGGGCGGGAGGTGAAGCAACCAATAGAACTTTTTTTTTGATACGACAAATGCTAACACTCCAAGTGCACTGCCTCATAAATATGTACAGAATCTGAAAGAGCGCATGCGTAAGGTTCACTCCATAGCTAGAGCCAATATTGGTGGGTCGCAAAAATACCAAAAAAAGGCATTTTAATATCAATCAGAGCATGTTTGATGAAGGTGACTTGGTTTATAAACTAAACAAAGCTCCTAAAGCTGGTCAGTCACGAAAACTACAACCAATATGGCGCGGACCCCTACTAGTGATCAAAGCTATATCACCAATTATGTACAAAATTCAAGGAAGAAAGAGGACTGAGATTGTCCATCACGATCTCCTTAAACTTTGCGACAACAAGGACATTCCACTTTGGCTCCGTAAAGGTCGGAGCAAAGTCTTTTCGGTTGGCGGTTTGGAAGGAAAGGGACCCATAGAAAATGAGGTTGGTCTTCATCCCCTTTTTCAAACGGATAGTAGTACCACCGACGCAGCTTTTGCTGCGCAGGTGGAACAACAAGCTGAAATGTGGATTACCCAGTTAGACACACCACAGGGAGTGGTAGAGTAGTTAGACCCCCCCCCCAATAAGGTTTAGAGACAAGTCTTAAAGTTTAGAGATAAGTCTTAAAGTTAAATGATGATTCTTAATTGGAAATACTTTTTTGAAGAAATCTCTAATATTACATATTTTATTTATGTAATATTGCTTATTATTAATGAAAGTGCTCTAGCAGGGGCACGTTGCCTTCAGCTTTGGGCTGTTATAAGTAAGCCTGTCATGGGTACCCGGGTACCCGGGTACCCGCCCACGGAGGCCAAGAACCGGTTCCATTTTATCGGGTCGGGTACCCGTAACCGAATTTATAAATTTCGACGCAACGTCTGAGACAAAAAAAAACACAAGTACATGCATTCAAATATCACTAACAGAAGATTTACAAAGTTCAGAGTGAGTTTACCGATGATTCCAAAACTCCATTTTGCGGTTTATATTTTGTTTTCCGTTTTATTTAGACTATCTTTGATGCGTCTCCAGAAGCCCGAAAGTGGCGAAACAGGATAGTATCAACCCATTGTTTGTGTTTGTAATAAAGCTTCTTGTAAGCTGCTAGCCAGGAAATCATCTTCTCTGATGCGCCGCAGATGGCGGGTAGTACCCGTAACAAGTCCGTAACCTAAGATTTACAAAGTTCAAAGTGAATTACCGACCATTCAAAAAACTCCATCTTGCGGTTTTTTGTTTGTATTCAGTTTTGTTGACTATCTTTGAAGTTTGAATTGATGCGTCTCCAGAAGCACGAAAGTTGACCCATTGTATGTGTTTTGGCGGAATAAACAAACGATACTAAGTGATTGGCGTTTTAATTGCAGTCACGCACAATAAAAAAAGATGACAAAATGTAAGCCCAAGTTACTTTGCTGTGTCCGTGTGATTATTTCTTGTCCCTGACATTCCCTGTCTCATAACCTTGCTGTCCGGTGATCATCATGCCACGTTCAGGAAGTAGCCACGTTTGGTCACATTTTGAGAAAAAGTCAAAACTGTTTGTTAATTAATTTTCTTTAACCCAATATTTTCTGATGTACGATGTCTCAAAGCCTGAGAAAGTTTTAAGGGCATTTATAATTTCCTATGATCGAACAAAGTGTAGATAAAAAATATACCTTTAACAACAAATGATACACTAACAAAAATAACCGTGCACCAATATTTTCTGCGGAACTGGCCAATCACAACGCACGTAAGAAGTGCAACTTGACTAGCGATTAGCGTAGTACAGCATGCATGCGCCGGGTCCCTATGATAAAGCACGACACCATTTGTGCACGTGCTTTAACTTACCGTATACTGATTGACTGCCGTGCTAGTGTAGCATGAATTTAGGTTTTATGAAATACGGACTCATTGGTGGTATTGCGCATGCTCATGCATAGATAATTAGGAGAGGGACCAGTCACGAGAGAGGGTTTAACCAATAAAAGGGAAAAAGAGTCCGATTTTCATACGAGTCCGATTTTCATATGACACCGGTCGTCGTACGCGCGCATGCCTAGCCGAGTAAGCCGACCACGCTGCACGCGCTGCATGCATGCTACAACCAGCGCTGCAGTCAGTGTGGGCCACCTGGGCTGCGGTGACGGCCGGATGGACTCACTGAAGAATACACAGCGGGGAGCTCTTGGAAGTTGGCCGACTTGTCATCGATGTCTTTAAACTCTTTATTAATCCCCTTACGTTTCTTTTATCTCATAAACTCAGGTGCAGTATATAATAGACATTGAATTTGCAATTGCTATATTTTACTGACAAATCGACCTTTTGCAAATCGGTATACCTGCACAGAAAGCATTATAGAACACAATGGGGCGTTTAGAAACGAAAGCACTTACTTCCGGGTTGGCGTTATAAATGAAAACACTTACTTCCGGGGTTTTTTTTTGGGGGGGGGGCCTTTACGGGTACCCGGGTACCCGACCTTGACCGGGAAAGGGTACCCGGTTCCAGTCAAAACCGTAAACAGACAGGCCTATTTATAAGCATTTTTATGAGATGAGATAATTTAAATGTAGAATACTGTAATTCACATAAATATCTCTTGAAATTAATTGGTTATAAGTAATTTTGTGACAAAACGCGGCCCACCATTTTGGTTATCAATTAAGAAGCAAATGTTTGGTTTTGTAATCATGTGATCTAATTGCAACAAATTATAGTTGTTTAACTGTATTAACAATTCTTAAAATGGTTAAGGAACAATTCCAAACAGCCAAATTTACTTTTTGAGATTGAAAGGCAATGTCCCCCTTTAAAATATTTATCATTTCTGCAGAATATAAAACCGTCAAGGCGGTGGGTCATGCGAGATGCTATTGTTTACTCACAGGGGCACGAAAACATGGAAATGTAATCCCAGATGGCTCCCACTGTTCCGCCTGAAGGTGGACAGGAGGGAACACCCAAGAAATCTGCATGTTATGGATATTAATGAACCTTATGTCAACCAAGACGTCAGCCCTTGTTAGGGGGGAACGCCTCATTAGACCGTATCCCACTGGTGCATAATGTATACATGTGCCCAGTGGTACAAAAAGACAATAAAATGCAAAGCATTATGACACAATACAGTCGAGTACTGAAAAGAAGATTACTGTTAATACAAGACACTTCTTATAGCAAGCTCAAAAAGATTTCAAGCCAAGTCCTTGCACAAGGTAACTGTTATAACAAGGTAATTTGTAAAGACCAAGGACTTGTTATAAAGGTGTTTGACTATACATTTATACACGATATACAATGTAATTTGTAAAGGTAAATAGTCAGACTAAGGAGACTCACCTATTCTAGGGAAGTCCCCGGTAGGCGAGGGTCCTGTGGACATGATGAGGCTCGGCTCGCCACCCTCAGCACTGCTCTCCCTGCTCTGCCCTCCATCTGGAGAACGTCTTTCAAGTAGCACTCGGTGAAGGTGTTGGGGGTCTTCCAACATGCTGCCTGCGTGATGTCCTTTACAGAAACACCCTTAAAGAAGGCCCAGGAAGTGGAAGCTGCTCTGACCTCATGTGCATGGACTGATCCAACGGACTCTGTTGTTGGTGCATCCACCGCTGATTTGATGGCTGTAACCAACCAGCGGGCAATCGTGTCACATGAAGCTGGCGGGTATGGCGGAGTGGTTGTTATAAAACGCTGTGAATGGCCCATTCGGAGCGTTTTCAATCTATCAACGTACCACTTCAGGGCCTGAACCGGACACCAAAGTTTGTTGTGAGAGACAGACGAAAAGGATTTAATGGGGGGGGGGGGGTGCTCGAGAACTCGAGTGCGTAGCCGCACCTGATTGAGTCAAGCACCCACTGGCTGGACGTAATTTGAGCCCAGGACCCCGCAAAGTCTTGGAGACGGCCTCCAACGGGTCCGACAGCGGGAGGCTGCTGATTGGGGCCGCTGTTGTCCAAAGAACTTGCGGGCCTGCGTGGGGCGCACCGGAAGTGTTGTCCGTGCGGTCACTAAAACCACCACGACTAAATTTCAGTGGTTTGCGGCGGGGGAATAACAAACGTTTTGCCTTTACCCCACTGCAGTTTGGTCATTGGTGCTGGAGGCTTCTTGAAGTTGATTTTTTCAGTAGCCTTCAGACGTTTAGCTTCATCTCTCATATGGTACTCGAATTTCCCAGCAAAGAGATCTTTACCCGACAAAGGGAGAGTCTCAAGTCTTTTGCGGGCGCCCTGCGACGGGAGGAAAAGTGCATCGAGCACATTACCCCAGAGGGTGGAGGCTGCGAAGGCCGACACGCGTGCGAACTGGTCAAGCACAGAGCGCAGGCCATGGTCAAGGCAATGAAGGGCCGCAGTCAGCATGTCCACTGGAATCGGTGATTCGTCCTCATCGCCTAAGGCTAAATACTCCGTGAGGACAAGCAAGAAAGAAGATGAATGCAAGCCGAACTGGGAAGCTGAGTCCATCTTCTTCAAAGTGTCCTCCAGCTTGCCCCGTGTCTTGTCCACAAAGGGCTACTGGGATGACGAATTCCCCTCATCGACCGCCAGCTCATCTTTTGCTGCGTCAGGGAGGGTAGGCGTGGTGAAAAATTTGGCGAAATCTTCCCGCGGGAAACAATAGTAATCCTGTTCCCGTCTAATGAATGGACGCCATTTGTCTGTTGACATAATGTTGTCGATGTGTTCCACACAAACTTGATCCAACGGAAGTATGGGGAACACTTTGTCACTGTTAGATGTGGAGCCTGTCTTGTCTACAAAAGGTCGCTGGGATGACGAATTCCCCTCATCGACCGCCAGCTCATCTCTTGCTGCGTCGGGAAGGGTAGGTGTGGTGAAATAATTGGTCAAATCTTCATGCGGAAAACGGTGGTAATCCCGTTCCCCTCTGAGAAATGGCCGCCATTTGTCTGCTGACATAATGTTGTCGATGTGTTCCATACATATGTAGGATCATGAATATTGATAAGCGTCTTCTGACGCTCCGCCCACTTTTCTCTCTCTCTGTCTGAATGCGTTTTTGTGAGCTGCCGTTTGAGATTTATTGCCGAAAACTCTCATTTTTACGCCCAGAATCAAGCGCCCAGAATCAAGCCGGACAGCTGACACATACCAGGCAAACAATAATTAACTACTGGGTATGTTCATATTCATTTTTATGTTATTTCATACTTATTTTAGACACAAATGGGAATTTTCTGATGGTCTTGTCCGTGGACAAAGTCTGAAAAGTTTCTCCACGTGATACGTTTCTCTGTGCACTGTACACGTAGCGCCACAGGGCATGTACATGTACGTGTACACGTAGGTTGCATACATACTGCATTGCACTGTTTGGTTTTGCATGACCCTTGACCCCAGCTTATTTCTGTGGCACGCGTACATATGATTCTCACGTTACATGTATATCTTAGGGGCTCACAAAACAATAGCAATAAGCATTTGGGTACTTATTCAAATGTAATTTGTGGGCTATTTAATATCATATCATCCCCTTATATGTCATTTATATTGTATAATTTTAACATTGTATAACAGAAGCTCTGTAGCCTCCTGCACCTGAGGTTTGCATTAATAACTACACATAGACGAGGTGCTGGGTAAGTTTTATAGCTCCGTGGCTTATCGCACAGTGAGACTACATGTAACTGTATACACATTCATACACATACACAATAACTTTATTGTCAAGTGAATTCAAAACATTGTGTTTATTGTAATCACATGTATTTACAATTGTAAACACTATCATTTTCATTTAGGTTTTTAATTTGCTGGGATTAATTTGCTGGAACTAATTCGCCAGGATTATCTTGCTGGGATTATTTACTGGAACCGGAATAAAAGCTCAGTGAACATCAACATTTTGTACAGTCTTCCTTACCGAGGCATCAAACCTCAAACCAAGTGGGCTGACTGCTCGCGTAAAACCCAAACCGACGCACACGCGTCGCTTCACTTCACATACTTGATCCAACGGGAGTATGGGGAACACTCTGTCACTGTTAGATGTGGAGCCCGTCCTACGCTTGAAAGATTTATGAGCGGGCGGAGGGGGCTCATCGGCGGAGGATAATTTAAGTACCCGTACCATGTCCCGCTGTACTAAACGAAGTTCTGTTTCAGTGATGGACAGCCGCTGTAACTGGTCTGGTTCTTCGTCATCATCGGATGAATCAGCCGATTGTGAGGGCCGAGTAGACTCCGGTGAACGAGAGCCGTTTGGAGGGGTAAATTGTACAGAACCACACAGTGGTGGCTGTGCAACTCCCTCAGAGACAATAGACATTGATGGGTGAATACTCAACACAGGCGGGGATCCCGGCGCATGGCTAATTGTGTGCGGTAGGTCCTGTTGTCTCTGACCCACCCAACCGTGGCCCACGGTCGACGCACGTGAAGCGCTCGCTGTGGGCCGGGCCTCCGGTGCACAATCAACCACGTGTGGTATATCTCGTTGTGCTTGGGCTACCCAACCGTGACCAATGAATGATGACTGTCAAGCATTCACTGCAGGAAGGGACTCTGGAGCATGGCTAACTGTATGCGGTATGTCCCTTTGTTCACAGTGACTGGAGACTGTGAGGCGACCAAGGGTTGTGAGGCATGGCTCGCCACTTCAGGGGGCCGTCATTAGGGCTCGCCTGGCGGCCTGCAGACATAGCCGATAGCGTAGCTAAAATAGACTGAAATGCCTGCAGGAAATCAGACCTCGAGATCGAGTCCTCACGTCGGGAGCGTTTGCCCCGGTGGGACCGGTCAGAGGAGCCGTCAGAATCCGAAGAAGAACGGCGTGATCGGCGATCAGCTTTCTTCTTCTTGCTCTTCTTCTTCGAAGAATGCCCTGGAGTGTCTGACGACAAGTCAGAAGACACCTGGAGCACCGGGACCCCCGAACAACGGAAAAAGTCCGATGACGAGAATGGTCCCTCAGAGCGAGATAGACCGGGGGCCGTCGGGCCGGGATATCCCCGGGTGACTGGCTCCACGTCGCTTATAACCTGCCCAGCCGACAGCGCTTCAGGCCCCGTGGGCTGAGCGAGCACTGGTCGGTTTGATAGCCCGTGCAACAGCCCGTCCTGGCAACCAGTGGTATGCGGCACTGTGTCAGGAGGGCACGGGTGACTAGAGCCCACTGAAGCGTGGCGGCTAGTCCCCTCGGGCTGCCCAGCGTTCGGGGAAGAGCCGGGGGCTATAGCGGTGCTCGTAACCGAGCCACGCTTGCCCTGTCGGCCCTTTTTAGGCACAGGCACAGGAAGTATGTTTTGGAGGAACCTTGCCGGAGCGTACCTTTTGTCTGGATGTTCCACTTCAATTGACCGGAGAAGGAGACCGAGGTCCCTTTAACTGGTCAGCAGAACTGCCAACACCCCCAGCCGGCAGTTGCTGAGGGTGCTGGACAAGGGACTGCTGCTGCGGTAACGACACAGCTTTAACAGCAGAGTCCCCCGAGAACTCGGTCCGTCCCGTGGGAGAGGAATTCCCCCCGGTTTGTGACATATCGGTTCTCCCCAAACGCTTCATAATAATCAAATAAATATAACCAAGAAGATGATGAGAAACTCTACAAACTGATGTTTATTAACTCTTTTAACTATAAACTTCTCTTAAGCGAAAAAAGGGTAATAAATTGACGAGGAAAAACAGGAGCTATTTTACACACGTCATACCCGACCTGCCGCTAAGAGAAAAGAGGACACTCACGAGGCACGCATGCCGCGGGGTATTATGGGTAGGGCGCCAGAGGGTGCTATTGTATATAACTCTTAGCGGAAAATACCTGCCGGTAGGGGGAATATGCATAAGTAGTATTGCTCTACAGGTAATTTGAGTGAAATAGACTTCAGGTTTTTGTAACAATACCTCTAAAAAAAAAGATTATTTAAATATGTTTCCATTATAGGCCCCTATAATTTCAGATTTTTTTGCCAAGGCCAGTTTCATCTCTGTAATTATGATGTTTAGTCAGTTGATAATAATAAAAGAAATTCACGATCAGCTGTGATGCGTGTCGGAAACAAAAATATGACTGGCTTTCATAGTCATTGGAGTTCACTTTTCCTCCATCGTTTGTACGATTTTCCCCAAAAACATTGCAATAAATACCTGTGACACGTCAATATCACTTCCAAGAACAATAAATCTTCACTATCACTGTCCGAATCATTTTGATCGATTTCTTGCAAGACTTTTGCAACGTCAGTCTCAGAAAGGCTGCCATGATCAATGCGTATACATTCTTGTATGATATACATACATGTACATGCGTGAGTGTATACATTTATACACACGTACAGTAATA
The DNA here is from genome assembly GCA_029964075.1 of Patiria pectinifera. Taxonomy (NCBI): domain Eukaryota; kingdom Metazoa; phylum Echinodermata; class Asteroidea; order Valvatida; family Asterinidae; genus Patiria; species Patiria pectinifera. The sequence continues at coordinate 44,720,291 of CM057135.1, read as the reverse complement.
CACGACCGACGTGCACAACTTTTGAAGCAGCTACAATGTGCTCTTAGGGCAATATTACAACGATTAAGACTTAACTGTGGCAATAAGAGTGTTCTTAAGACTGTCAGCAATAGCTTTTCAAGCCTTTAACATAGGACAGTATATTGTGTATTATTTAGGTATTCGTATTGTTTCTATGTGATTGTAAATTCTTTTTTGATTAATTGTTGTGTTTTTGGAGTCTTTAATTATTCTCATTATCGTGTCATTTTAAGGTTTGTGTCACTACACAGTGTCAATGTAATTTTAACAGACCAGATATAAAGAGATCATGTTTTTAATTATGATGAATAATAATAACATGTGAATAAAGAGATTTATTCACATGGGGGCAATTCCACGGTAACGGAAGGATGTTTTCACTCATTAAACAAAATTTCAAATGTGTGTATCACAGACACTGTTAATAGTTACAGCAAACAAATGTCACACTTGTATTGCTATAATGCTACCTTCAATTTCCACACTTTTGGGGGGCATGAATGCCTCCCGTTTATGAATTATGAATATTAATGAGGTCGGTAACGGAAGGACGGTAAAACGGACAAGGGTTTTCCAACTTACTCGCGTTTTGCGTAAACTCTGTGAATTTTATGGGGCAATTTATTTTAAAGGTATGAAATGGAATCCCTGAAGCGTTATCTATACTATACCACCTTTCATTTGATTTTGTGGCAAGTGTTTCGGTAATATAATTACAACGTTTTAAGTGGATTATAATTTGGTAATGGAAGGACGGTAACGGAAGGACAAAAGGTTTACTCAATTATAGCATGAACAGAATGTGAATTTACACTAAATTTACAAGTGAAACAAATTGCTGAAATGTGTAACTGAATGTGAAATCAACAATATGCAGACCTGGCATAAATAATTATACCTAAGAAACTATTGAGATAAAGATAGAAGCCTGCTAATTAATGATAACAAAAGAAAAATGAAAACAACCAAAAACACATCATTCACGAACACAAGACAACTACAGAAATGAACTTCAAACCCATCACCTCAATCCTTAAAAGTTTAAATACACATTATTTGAGCACTTGAGTATATTGGTTACTTGTTCACCAACAACTTTTAATAATAATACCGGTAGGTTCAGTGGTTTACCTAAAGAGGGGGGGGGGGGGACCAGCCTACATGTACAAGGTAAAAACATCTACTGGTAGAACTGATGGCTTCAGAATCATTATGATTTTAGGTGTTGCTTTTAATTGAACTCTAAAATCAATGTTTGAAATCAAATTACAATGATTTAGAGTAGTAACAATTAATGTATAAACATCCAAACTGAAGTTGTTAACTTGGGCATAATTTGTCAAAGACTGCACCTCACATGTCTTACACATGTTAATTGAATGAAAGTGCCCCAAAGTACCGGTACTTTCTGCCATCTCATTTTTGACTTAATTTGCTTCTGGAATGGCTTCACAGAATTCGTATCTTTCTCTATTGTCCATGAATGCTGATGGCAGCAACTTTATGATTTGATTTTCTACAACAACTCCATACATGTACAAGTACTGGTACATCGGCATATATGTACATGTACATTGTACATGTTGTACATGCCTGTGCCTTCAAATTGTAATAAACACCTTGCCCTGCTTATCCCGCTTTTGTGTAGGTGGGTCACATGAATGTCCTTTCAATGCTCATTATACATGCATGTATTTGCAGTGATTTTCATTATTCAAACATGAGCGCAAATGTCGTAACACTTGATAAAAATACGATTTGTCCTTCCGTTACCGTCCTTCCGTTACCAACGTGATTTAATTAATTGTAATTAAAAAACGAGAAGTACAGCAGTGTCAGTTATAATGTCATATTGAAGGGCTACCTAAACTTGCTTTGCACAATAACTTTCAATGCATTCATAATGCAAGTTTTAAAAATAAATTAAAAATATGTATTTTTTCGGTAACGGAAGGACATTTTCGAAGGCTGAAATATTAGAAGTCACTGAAGCGAAACAAATTACGCAAAATGCTAAAAACAAATTTTAGTCGGTTTTTCAAGACCAATACTTCCTCATGACAGAAACTGATGGTATTAGTGCATATTTTTGTGTGTCTATTGGTAGAATACTTTTTCAGAAACTGAAACGGGAGAAACCAAGGGTGACTCGCATCAAGAAATGGACTGACGACAGTGTGCAGGCTCTTCCTGCATGTTTTGAATGTACAGATTGGAACATCTTTACTGAGTCAAACACACTTGATGCTGCTGCTGATGTTGTCACTGATTACATCAAGTTTTGCGAAGACATGCTGGTACCTGTCAAGGAAGTGAAAACATATCCGAACAGTAAGCCCTGGGTAAACAAGGAGATCCGGAACCTCTTGAGGGAAAAACAACAGACTTTTAAAAATGGCAACTCATCAGATAGACGGAGGATCCAAAATGAACTCTCTCAAGCGATTCGTTCAAGCAAGAAGAAGTACGGCAAGAGAGTGGAAGATCAGTTCCGCGCCGGGAATCCTAAGGAAGCATGGCAGGGCATGAGAACTATCACAGGGTCAGGGAAGAATAGTCATTCTGTAGTACCACCTTGTGACGTACCATCATTCATAGAAGATCTCAGTGACTTTTATGCTCGGTTTGACAGACTGGACTTTAGAGCCCTTCACGAAGAAGGTCGTAAGACCCTTGAGAGTCAGGTTTGTAGTAATGACTTCATAAAACTGGATGCTACTGTAGTTGAAAATACTCTGAAACAGGTAAAAGTTTGTAAATCTACAGGACCAGATGGACTCTCTGGCAGAGTTCTTAAACATTGTTATAAAGAACTTTCATCAGTTTTTTGTGACCTCTTTCAGTGGTCTTTGGATACCTTTAAAATTCCTAAACTGTGGAAATCATCAACTTTGATTCCAGTGCCTAAAAAGCCTAAGCCATCAGTACTCAATGATTATAGGCCTGTAGCACTTACGTCAATAGTAATGAAGTGTTTTGAACGCATTGTAAAGGATATTCTTGTCAGTCAAACAGGTGCCTACATTGATCCCTTACAGTTTGCCTATAGAGCTAAACGTAGTGTCGAAGATGCTATCATTACACTATTGCATAGCGTCTATAGCCATCTTGATCAACCAAGGACGTATGCTAGAACATTGTTTGTGGATTTTTCTTCGGCCTTCAATCTGATCCAACCCCATGTTCTGACTGGCAAACTGAGAGGGATGAATGTGAACCCCTGTTTGATTATGTGGATCGGTGATTTTTTGACAAGCAGAACGCAAAGGGTGCGTTTCATGAATTCCCTGTCTAATGTTGTTCATACTAATACAGGGGCTCCACAGGGGTGCGTTTTGTCCCCAGTGCTTTTTACTCTTTACACTAGTGACCTCAGAAGTGAAGACCCTATGTGTCCTATGATAAAATATGCAGATGACACCTCACTGACTGGGTTGATTAGTCATGACAATGAGACTGGATACAGGAACGAAATTGTTAAGTTCTGTAATTGGTGCAAAGATAACTTCCTAATATTGAAAACGCAGAAGACTCAAGAAATTGTTTTTGATTTTAGAAAAAATCAGAATGTTATCAAACCTGTTGTTATAGTGGTGATGAAATCCAAATTGTGACAGAGTATAAGTACCTTGGGACGTACATTGATAGTAAATTGAATTGGAATGTGAATACTCTTAAGTTATGTGCCAAGGTTAGTCAACGGCTCTTTTTCCTGCGGAAATTGAAATTATTTCATGTTAATCGTGATATTATGTTGCTTTTTTATCAGAGTGTCATACAGTCCGTCATGTCTTTTTGTTGTATGGCCTGGTTTAATGGTTTGACTGTTGCGAATTCGAACAAGTTGAAGAGGATCACTAAAATTGCCAGCAGGGTCATTGGTGTTGATGTTCTGGACATTCAATCAATGTACCACAATGCTCTTGAATCCAAACTGAGAACCATTATGCAAGACGATACTCACCCACTCCATTCGTTCAGAGCACAAAACAGGTCAGGTCGAATCCGTCAATTGAACTCTCGTACAACACGACACAACCTTTCATTTTTACCCAGTGCAGTTTCACATTTTAACAAGAATTATACTAGATAATGCTGTTTTTTATAATCGTGCTGTAGTGTGTTTTTAGTGCAATCAGATTAGCCCTTATTCTGTTTTATCTCATAATATTCTTATCCACCCCTCCTTACGCATCTACCCATTTGTGTCAGGTTAAATTAGTAAATTAGTAAATTGAAATCTCGTTAACACGACACATTTTTTTATTTTTTGTTACGCTGGGCAATCTCGTGTTTTTAATCAGACTTATCAGACAGATAATGCTTTTTAAATCGTGATGTAAATGTTTGTGCTTATACCCTTCGTACATGTAAGTTCCAACCCTTTCCCTGCAGGGCCCTGTTTCCTTTGTCCCCGCTCATATCCCCCTGGTTTTCTTATACCCCCCCCCCCCCCTGGCTTGCCATTGTTTCCTTCCCATTTTTTGTCTTTTTACATAATAGCTCTATCAATCCAGATATTTTATTTATTTAATTAGGCTAAATTTGTTGTTCTATTTCTGGTTACATGTACTCTTGTCAGTGTTCTTATATTGTTACGTCTATTTGTACATTTATGTAATATGTTTTTTGGTTTTTAATGTGAAGTTTTAATGTGAAGTGTTTTATACATTATATTTGTGTGCAGAACGAGGAGACAAGTTTCATGTTTTTACATGATGAGAATAAATAAATAAATAAATAAATAAATAAATATCACTATTAATCACATTTTTAGGATTAAAACAGGATTATTACATAATCCTAGTTTTTGGTACCGAAATGTATAAAAAATTAAATTCCGACTTCAAATCTTGAATATATAGACTTTTAGCTTTCATTTGATGCCAAATTTGTTTAAATCACATGTATTTGAATTTTTTGGTGTCATGTCCACTTTGGTGTGGAATTGCCCCAAACTAAAAATAGCCGAACTTGGCCTTCCGAACCGAACCCGATTCGAACCGAACCCGAACCCAAATGTCGGTTTGGAAGAGTTCGGCAAGTATTTGTTGCTAGCACTAGGAATGCTAATGCTTGCAATGAAAGGGCAAAAATAAAACGTACAGATGATTGAATTTACCATGTTGACAAGTCACCGCATTCATCTTCATTATTTGTACTGTTCTAGCAAGGCATACAATAAGATATTGGGCCGACACGCACCTTCCGATTTTCTCAATGAAATCGTGCTCTTATCGTGGGTCAGTATCTGGCCCTGCTGCGCCGTGTTCCAGCATGTTGTAATACGTTTGGACCAAACCAATAGTGGTGAAGGGTGTGCTTTCCTTGGCGAAATTCACCAACATTTTCAGTTTTTTCACTGGTTCAGAATTAAAAAAAAAATACTTTTTATGGATTCTGAAACCTTTCCCATGTTCAAAATAAGTTCGTAATTTTCGCAATATATTTTTTTTCGTAAAGAAACAATACGAAAAATGATGTAGTCTCCCAAAAGAGGGTGAAACACCCCTTTACAAAATGGATCTGTCCTCAGACTGAGTATTCATCATGGAGTCGCGAATAGAAAAGTTATTATTTTTTATGGTGGCTACTTGTCAGCTTGTTGCTAAAAATAATTATGATTTCACAGTCAGTTGCCATGTCACGCGTAGCTGCTCTATTTTCTCATCCACGCAACTGACAGCAACGCGAGGCCAGCGAACGATGGCCGTAAAAAGGGCTTCAGAAAATTTGTAATTTTCATGGCAAACCACAACCGATCCACACAAACAAAGTTGTGTTAGGTACTTAAAGACCTACTTCATACATCCATCGAGGTATTTTTTTCTCAAAAAAAGGGATTTTGATGCATTTTGACGAAATAATTTCACGGACAAATCGACTAAAAATTAGGTCATGAAATTTCCAGTTTTTTCGAGAACGACAAAAGTCTCCCGAATGTTGAGGTAATCAAAGGAAAGAGTGAACCTTCATCTACAAAAAATCTCGTGAACGTGATGTCGCTAATATTTTAAGAATTCGATGTACACCTTATGTTTCCAACAACTTCCATTTTTCACAACACAAAAAGATTGTCACCATTGTAAAGCATCAGTAGAGCGAGGAATCCAAACACGGCGTGACCTTGAGACCCATACGCCCACTGATTGGTCAAGCTTGAGTATGGCCTGCTTAATATTCATAAGCCATTTATATTGTAACCTGGAAAAATAGCACACTGTCTTAAACACTAGCAAATTGTCCTGGTTCAAATGACTGGGCACAAAATACTTTTAAGAAGCTGGGACAGAAACAGGAGTTGATTTCCAAACAACAACAAAAAATATTTTATTCACAATCACATGAACTCAAATTTTGGCTCAGTAACAAACTCACAAACAAAAATGAAATTTCAGTTGCTCAACAAAACTGTTTTAAAAGGGCATGCTTAGTTATCCAAAACTCAAATCTTACATTGTATCTTCAAATTTCACTTCAACTGGTGTCCAAAAGCAAAAAATAATATAATTTCGGTACAAAAAAAAAAGAGGTAGAAAGAAAGAAAGAGTAAGTACAAGTGGCAAGGGAGGTAGTGAATAGATGTGCTCACTCCATGATGCCTTGCTGCTCAATGATCACATAACTCTTAACAAAGGAAGTTCAGTGACCCTCTCTAAAGTAAACAGTGTAAGGGGCAAGAGGAGTCAGGGTACTAACCTAGAGGGGAAGGGGTGCTACTCCTATTTAGAAAACAGACTAGGAATAAAGTAAAAAGTACAAAGAAAACTAATACTCCTCCACATTATTCACAATGTTTTCAGGCCAACGTACGTCGGCATACTTACGTTCGTTTACACACGTACATGTGATTTAAAGGGAAAATACAACATTTGCAAACATCAAAAAATAAAACTATCAAATCATTTTGAAATACCTTGCTGGACTGTTAGTGAATGACAGTGTAAAGCATCCTGTAAAATCATGGCACCTGGTATACTGTCATTTTCAAGAAAAGTGGTATTTTTGTATCAATTTCCAATGCTGATCGGCCAATCAGCGTTGGAAAAAACTGGCTTTTTTTTCAAATACTGGCTCCAGTTGCCCATCGCACTTGTTTGCAATCGATTACACACCTATGAACGGGTACAAGCCAGCTAGACTGGTTCCCTGATCTTACAATTCCCCAATATATGTAAACTGCTTTGTTTCTTCTTAAATGGAGTCACGGAACCAGACTACAGGAAAATGATTGTTTTTCTTGGTTTTTATAGCATTTTCGAACCCAAAACCTCAAAAAAATCATTGTAACTATATTTGCTATATATTTCCAACCCCCCAATTCCATCCATTTCTGAATATTACAGCAAAAGCAAATGATGTACATTCCCTTTAAAATCACGAAATCTTGCAAAAGTCTTCATTTTTCAACCGGCGATTTGGACCAAACATTAGAAGTCTCCTGCACGTGTTCCACATAAAAATGACGCGTATACTTTCCTCTATCTACTGAGCCTTGCCGTTTCTTTCGGCCTTTTTTAAGAATCGGATGTACACCTAAAAACTATCGGCCCTTAATTTTGTTGATAAAGAATATGATTTTGTTTGACAGGCCGTAACAACACTTTCTATTTGCCAAAAGCAGTCATTTTTGGCATCAAAATAAAGCACACGATTTCAACTTTTCACTTATTTAGCCATCTTTGCCAAACAGTGCATGTATCTATGCACTTTTCATGTTTTTTCTGTAGTCTCGAATAAATCTCGTAAAATATCGTGTACACTTTTGGGCAATGCGTCCGTGACCTCAGGACAAGAAACTGAGGTCAAACAGGGCTGTGTGCGTGACACGGCCACTGACTGTTCATAAGTTTGGCACAGTCCTTAGAACAAAACTAATCAGCAATTATTGCCACGAAGCAAGTTTTTAGTGCTTATCAGGGCATGCTCGGACGGACGGGACGGAACTCGTCGGGAAAACCGTCAGCACGGGTGGGAAAATTTTATGGCGATCGTGTAGCGTAGGGCCCCTGTTTTGTTTTGATCAAATTACATTCAAAAATGTTTTTTTTATTGCTAGAAAATCACCTAGAATCAAAAGCAGACTGTTTTTAATTCTAATGACACCCGTTTTGCAATTTTGAGGTAGAAATCACGATTTTCCTGCGCCGTGCATGCTCACGGTATATTGTGCGGTGATCGCCATCTTTATTTTCGGGTTGTGTGTTGTGTCGCCGCGCTGTCATCGTCATTTTACCCCCAAGTTTCCCTCAAAAAAATCAAAACCCTGCCCTCTATCTATGACATACCTGTTTATTGAGAACCAACTAGTTTGGTCTGTCTAATAATTTTTTTAGTGGATTATGTTCCCTTAAGTTAGGAACCGGGCCCTACACACGTATCGCATTCCACGCAATTTAGTTTGCGCACGCGCAAAATGGCGGCTGTACGCGCGCGTATACACGTGCCTCATTATCGGATTATGAATATTCATTATCAAAACGCGAAGTTACTCACCAATTAAACTACCCTATATCAGTGACGACATCGCCCCTGGCGGTTTCTATGCACCCCAGTTGGTAAGGAGGCTTCATCAACATGATACATATTTTTTTAATCATAAAAATATCAGCTTGCAAAATCGTTTTATGAAAGTTTGAATTTTAGTATGATTTTGCACGAAAATCAAACTTTTTTATGATATCTCATCAAATTTGGGTATTATTTTAAAAACCGGATTTTTTAGGGAATTCTCACTTCTTAAATGTAGTGAACGAGGGTGTATACTTCATTGTTTTCCTTACGGGAAAGCAGCTAATATTTTTTTTAACCGTCAAAATTTGTCCTTGAATATCGCATTTTCGGCGACATTTTGACTCAAAAACGCATGTGACTCGCGATGAGCATCAGGAAATGTACACTGGGAAGTGGCTGAATGAGTACGAAATGCTGAATCCTTCAGGAAATAGAGGATTTTGTGCTTCTATTATGTCTTGTGGAAGTCAAGAAACCTCGGATCTGCCATTCTAAACCACGTACAACGACATGTCATGACTTGCATGCAAACCGATACTCGTGGGAAGAAGTCGCCAGGCATCACGGGCACCGTGCAGTCTGCAACAGCGTGCCGGGAGTTGGAGCTCGCGCCCCCACAACACACATCGCTTTTGACTGGTGGTTATACCGTCGCTTTGGAGTCGAGTTTTGAGAGCTATACGGGTAAAAGGGGATTTGGGTCTGTTCAGTCAAATACGAAAACTGATTCAATTGCAAGTTGCCTTTGGAAATTGGAGACTAAGAAGTAGAAGTTAACATACAATTCATGTAATTCCAACGGCCATGACAGGAACACTACTATTTTTTTTTCTTTTTTATAAATTTAAAGGCCAGAAAAAAAGGGGGGGGGGTTCAATGAATTAAATTTTTGTTGTAGAAATCCTGTCGTTGAAATCGTTGAAAGTAATAATAGTCCTGTGGTATTTAAAAAAAAAAAATAAGCCTACCCGATTTTTACCCACAACTTTACAGACAAAATATACAAATTAATTCATGTTTTAGACCAAGTCGTTTTTCACTGGGGAAAAAAAGAAAGAATAATATTGAATTTTTTAAAGGTTATAAATTAATTAAAAAATAATTGTAAGTGGTCATACATGAGGCCCAAGAAAATATAGGCTAGGGTTCTTTTCTCCATGCCAAACTCAAATCTGTCAAATTGTTTCTGATATCTATTATTTATTATGGTTGCGTTTTGAAATATTTTAACATTGCTTATTTTTCCTTATGTGTACGTTTTTTTAGCCGTATGGAGATGCTTTGAGTGTCATCCGGGGACTGTCGTTCCTTCTGATGATGATGATGCAGACTTCTACAAGGAATCTACAATGCCTGAATCTACAAGATGACATGATGAAGGACACTATGAAGAAAAGAACTATGACCAGCCTTTAAAAAATTAATTCAAAAATAACCCTTTTATATAATTGAAATATATTTTTAACTTGTTCCTATTGTAATCATAATAAAGACCTTTATAAATTAAAATAAAATGTAAATTTTAACAAACATATTGGGTCTAGCTTCTTCAAACGCTGGCATTGGAGTTAATTTAAAGATTGTAGTATGAGTTTAATATTAAATTCCAGTGATTTACTAATAACAAACAATTGATTTGTTAATTATTTGCGAATTCTGAGGGTAGGAGATTCATGAACCATGCCCAAAAAGGCAAGATGACCAAACAGGAGAGGGTTTGAAACTGAAAATTGCAATGGTGGACAAGGTTTGGCTAAATGTAAAGAAGGGGAAAATGGCAAATTTTATTCAAATAATGGTAGCAATTAAAATAAAAACTTATAATCTAATAATTACTATTTGTACTTCTCCATTGGAATGGATTATCTTGTGATTTAAAAGACCCCCAGCTGCAATAAACAAGAGTCTCACGGAACTGGTTAAGCACTCGTCAATCTGCCTATACTTTTGCACGCAGGTAAGTTCCCTATACAATTACACGTAAACATGACATGGAAAGCGTGAAATACGCGAACGAGATGAACCTATCGTTCATTGCAAAAAATATTAGCTCGGTTCTCGCAAAATTGAAAAATTACAATAATTCATGGAGTATTATAATAGCCAAGGGAAAATTGCAAAAAAAATCCGGTTTATGAGAGAGAAAGCAGAATCTGGGGCTCGTTTTTTGCGCGTGCAAAGTTCATGCGCGTTTTTGCATAGAGACGTCACAAACGCGTGCGTAATGCGTCTTCTCGCGTGGTTTCGGATTACAATTATAATAATTAATGTGCGCATGCTCAGACTAAGCTTCCGCGGGTGTCATGTTTCACTAACGTACGTGTACATTACACGATCGCCAATTTGAGCATACATGTACATGTAGTTGCCGGGCCGAATAGGGCTGCGATAGGTAACACGGTAGAAATTTACGATGTTCATTTCTCAATGTCATCAAGTCAAATTATAACAGAATTTTGTTTACACAACAAAAATAAGATTCAACTCTTGTGTTGAATAGCATGTGGAAATTGCGGTGCCCATTTCTGTCAGATGTGCGCGGTACACACGTTTGTTCGAATAGGGGAAGGGCTTTTCATTGTGGCCCAATACATTGTATGGACACGTACATTATGTATGCACTTCCGAAGCCAAACCGAACCGAAGTTTGGAGAAAAAAAATCGAACCGCAACCGAACCGAACTGAACCAAACTTTGAGGATCAGTTGCAGCACTACTCTGACCTTACAATCCCCAAAGTCTATAAATTGCAATGTCTCATCTTAGGTGGGGTCAGGAAACCAGACTATAAGAACATGGTTGGCTTTCTCAGATTTTCCAGCATCTACGAACCCAAAAACGTGAAACAAGCCAGTTTAACAATATTTTCTATAGCATACTAGTCCTCCAAACCCATTTATTTCTAAAAATTGCAGCAAAAGCGAATGTTGTATATATATTCCTTTTAATCTTCTTGTTGGCAAAAATCTCATAGACATTGCGCATGTTTGATCATGACGTCATCATGTGATTATACACATATATATTTTTGAAGTTTTGAAATGTTTTGCCATATCTCACAAACACAATATGCTAGATTCAAATTCTTTTTGTATTATGCTTGTTAAGCAATAGATATATGCACAAAATTTGAGAAATGTGTGACTTAATGATGACGTCATCAAAAATGTGTTTGTTTGTTTGTTTGTTTTTTAACACATACATGTGTATAAGGGAAGGTCCGATCGTCATGAAACTTGGTGTGCAGGTAGATAATAGTACTAATACACGCAATGACGTTTCAATGACGTTGTTGGTTGGTTTTTTATGATTTTTTTAATATTTAAAATTTTCTTCCATTTACAAAATTTTACACTTCTGTTCAACAGATTGACTTTAAACTTGGTACAAACTAAGACCACAATTAAGAAATGTGCACTGATAACTTACGATGACGTCATCACGGGACATGTGGCGTCATCATTAATGCACACGTTTCAAAGTCTCGTATTGAGGACATTATTAGTCTGACGTTTTGAAAAATATGTCATGTCATCATGAGTCATCAAAAATGCAATTTCAATTTTCATCACAGAATCAGTCATTAAATTCAGCATTCCATTCATCCTGAAATCACAGATACTTATACCGTACATGAAACTGAACAGTATTTCAACTGGATTCTGCATGGACACACAAAGTATAAACTTGAAACATCATGAAAGGCAGAAAAGCCAGTTGCATTGTCCGTAGACAATCAACATCTAGTCTTCTTTCTTTCTTTCCTTTTTTTCAGACAATAATTCTCCGCGGGTTTTCTCCTAAACGATTTATGGTATGAACTTGTAACTTTCAACATATATCGACCCTCGTCCCAAGTGATACATATTACTCTGATGTCATGATGACATCATCGGGTGTCAAATTACAAGCATTTTTTGTTGAAAAAAATGACCAATGTCTTTCACTTATAACTCTCAAACAAAATAAAACATGGTAGCCCAACACCGTATGGTTGTTACTACAGCCTCTAGTTATTCTTCTTATTATTATCTTTTGAAATCTATGATTTTTTCCTTAAAATGAAAAAAAAAAAAAAAAGTTGAGCACAAACTGTAGAGATATGAAATGACTTACTGGTTTCCATAGCCAACACTTCCATCACATTGCTGTTGCTCACAGGTGCTGCATCCTTGCTCCACTGCATCCAAGGCTGTCCCTCCAGATACAATAGTAGTCCAGGCTGGGGAAAAGATGCAAAGAATCAGCTATTCTATAATGTAAATAGTATCATTTAGCTGCATGCTGAAATGTTTATGGTTAGATCTCTTCGCTGTTGAGGATGTTTCTGAAGATCCATATCGTCGGTTGCACCACGAACCGACGTATCGCATTTTTTTGTGTTTCGAGAAAAACCAATTTAAAGTTGGTCACTATTTTGTAGGCTCATTCCATATACATGTAATCCCTGTGTAAGAATTCAAGCTGTTTCGTTTTTGCTATTAAATTATAGATTGAACTGTATTGTATGCAATCAGTGTGCATCTGAGTTGCTTAATTTTTGAGAAATTCTGTTCCAAAGTTATTCGTCACTTCGTGAAACAGATTTTTATTATGTTTATCGTATGTCATACAACGCGCGTAATAGTGGCCGTGTGCCAGATACGGAGATACGTCGGTTCGTGAAACGCTAAATTCCAATTTTACATGTCGATGCTCCTTTGTGACGTCATAGCACTATGAGAATTAGCATGTAGTGGCGTATCGTGGTGCAGCATTTTTCATTTTTTAGAGATACGCCACACAGTCTAATTAGCGTTCTTAGTTAATTAGAACTCCGATCGGCATAAAACTTTCTGAGAATGAGCACTTTGATGAAATAAAAACGTTAATGACAAAAACTCAATTTGGCAAAAAATTGAGATACGCCGGTTCGTGGAGCGACCGACAATATGTTATGGTTTACTTTGCCATGTGTTCATTTACGCATCCAGAGAATAATTCCAATTGACAGTTCCAAAACTGTTCTGTGATGAACAGTTTCACGATATTACTAAAGCGCATTGAAATACAATGACAGAAATTAATAACGTTCACCCACTATTTGCAAATATCTTTATTCTTACTCGGAAAGGCATTTACAGACAAAAATTGACAGCGACCAACAACAAATACAATAAATATCTTTGTAGATAAAATGGACCACCTGCGGTAACTCTTTAAAAAGAAAGTGCTTTGGATTTTTTTTTTATATCACCAGGTGCTGATTCCTTGTGAAATGAGGATACCAGCTCACAACCAAAAAAATTGAGATTGTGTGACAAAAACATAAAGATTGGACTCTTTTTTGGTTTTGTAACATCGACCAGGACCGATAAGGAGCTGTGATGGACCTGGGGGTGACTTGTGGATCCACTGTGCAGTACCAATGCATGATGATTGGTTGGCAGGCAGGTTTCATGACAAGAACTTAGAGACAATGGATCTCTTCCGTCACCCTTGCAGTATACGCTTGTTTCCCCGGCCACCAATCAAAATAAAAGCAAATGTATCAAGCTTCAAAAACACTGTATATTTTTTTATTTTAATTAATTTAAATTATTTTGGTGCAAAAAGAGGAACAAATTCACCCTCTGATTTATGTTCTGTCATGGGATCATGGTAGCACTTTCGCCAACCATGTGTAATGAATGCAGACTGAATGAAGAAACCTCTTGCTTTCCATGATCAACAGCAAGTGACACGTGATTCTAAAACTACCGGGGAATACCCCACATGAGAAATGGCCACGTACATGTACGTGCACTGAAAGTACAGCTACTCGAAACATATCGATACATACACCATAGTGGGTACCAGCGTGTCTGGACAAATAAACATCCTGGTTTTCCACGCAGTTGCATGTGGACAAAGTTATGATCTTTGAAGTAATTTGATGTGTACTGCAAAATTCGTTTGACTATTTGGTCGACCTTAATCAGAAGCGGTATTGAAGCAAACTGCCGGGAATTTGGTTAATAAACATGACAGTGTTTAAGCAAGATATTGTTTCATTCGACTCAAGACAGCCAATACAAATTTAGTATTTTAGGGATAATAACATTATAAAGTAGGGCCTAACGTGCAAGTAAGTATTATTTCAACAATAATATGACGATTCTCTCAGAAATCTGCATTATCTACGCTGGTTTAATTTTAATTTCCAAATCCCAAACATTCCCCAAAAGATTCCTTCTTCTATTACAAGACCAATATTGCTTTCGATGTTCCTATCTCTTCAAAGAAAAAAATTGCACTCTATATAAACTTCATTTACCTGTCTATAATATTACACAAAATTTCCAGCGCCTTGAGTACCTAATTGTTGGTAGATACGTGCACTTTTAAGACTCTGGTATTATAATTATTATCATATTCCACACTGCAGCAGATAAATTATGTACATGTACATTTAAAGTCAAAATGCAGATGCCTCCAGACATCAAGGGAGTGTAAACATGGTGGCAGTAGTCGGCAGTTATGCCTCTGTGGAGCCGATTGCATTCATCGCACACACGACTGCAGTCAACGTGTTCTGAATTATTTCAGTAACAATGGGGCCGGTTATAAGTCAGCTGTATTGATTTGTTAAAGGGAATATACAACATTTGCAAACATCGAAAAATAAAACTACACAGTTTTTACGAAATACCTTACTAGGATGTTGGTAGATGACAGTCTAAACCATCCTGTAAAATTATGGCACCTGGTGTGCAGTCATTTTCAAGAAAATGGTATTTTTGTAAAAAAAAAAGTCAGCGGTGGTCGGCCGACCACCGTTGGAACAACCTAACTATTTTTCAACTACTGCTCCAAATTTACCATTAATTTAATCAAAATTTTGTTTGCTATTTGTTACATGTTCATGAACGGGTGCAGGCCAGCTAGACTGTACCCTTACCTTACAATTTTCCGGCATCTGTAAATTGATCCATTTCATATTTAGTGGAGTCAGGGAACCAGAACAGTTTTGTTTTTCTTGGTTTTTCCAGCATTTTCGAACACAAAACGTCAAACATGTCAGTGTAACAATATTTGATCTATTATACTAACCCCTCACATACTTCATTTCTGAAAATTACAGCAAAGGCCAATGATGTATATATCCTTTAAGAAGCCAGAAGAGTTTGATGTTTTGCTTGTAACTAATCGGTCTAACGATCAGTCAAACTGTGATGGAAGCGGTCAGAATGCAGTTTGACCTTTTCTTGAAGCTCCCTCACTTGATCTTTGTTGTCTGTGTATATTTTCCATGTTTATGAATTATATATTAAGGTTGAACTGCTCATACTTGCGTGTTTCCCCGAATTTTCCTGACGCAACACAATTCGTCGCCAGCCACCTCAGTGCACCACGCATGCTTATACTAGCGTTGTGCATAGTGGTGTGCACGACCTGAATTCTCCAGTAATTTTAAGACTTAGTGACCGTAAATATTTTTTTGCATTAATTTTTGCAACTTTTATCACTTTTGGGGCCATTTTTTTATAGCTATCTTAGCACAAATGCAAATAGTTCAGGATGAAATTCGCATACAATTAGATTCCCCATTCAATAAGAACACACCAAAAACATCCCCCCACTCACGCTCCCGCTACACGTCCCTACCCTATTTTGAAAGGTATGTAAATGGGAAGCAGCTAGTACATTGTTCTTTTTTTGCCTTAAATGCTTTTCAAAAGAGGAGTCAATAGCAACAAGTCAGGTGTGTTTACAAACACAAATGCCCTGCAACCATGACTGTTCCCATGACATAACACCACTCTTTAAACATCAACTTACACGTGTACATGTACATGTACTTGGGTCACATGGACGTTCATTGACATCTTTATTGTTTTCTGTAGCCACTTTGACAATGACCCTTGACCTTTCAGCCCCAAATGCAATAGGCTTCTAAGGATTACCAAGAACAATCCACAAACCAAATTTAAAGTTCACCTGTAAGATTTCTATTGTTTTAGCCACAGTGACCTTGAACCTTGACCTTTCAGCCCCAAATGCAATAGGCTTCTAAGGATTACCAAGAACAATCCACAAACCAAATTTAAAGTTCACATGTAAGATTTGTATTGTTTTAGCCACAGTGACCTTGAACCTTGACCTTTCAGCCCCAAATGCAATAGGCTTCTTAGGATTACCAAGAACAATACACAAACCAAATTTAAAGTTCACCTGTAAGATTTCTATTGTTTTAGCCACAGTGACCTTGAACCTTGACCTTTCAGCCCCAAGTGCAATAGGCTTCTTAGGATTACCTAAGGCTTCGCCGCGGGGCATAAAAACAGGGTCATAAGGTTGGGAATTGATTTTTGGCCCTTTTTGGGATGTTGATTAAATGGAGTATGGGTAATTTTTGCCCAAATTATTTTCATTTGCGCCTTAAAAGCTAATGAAAACTGCCAGCTCCCCCCCCCTCCCATGATTGAAATCTGTTTTAATTTAAAGGACAGAATCCATAATCATCATCCTTCGGCAGCGGAGCAGGCGACTACAAGCTTCTTCCATTTACTGCAATCTTGGGCAAGTGTTGCGATTTGGTCTGGTCGCCGCATGCCATCACCTTCTCCAAGTAAGCATGATTCGGGGTTAGTATTTTATTGCAAATCTTATAACAGGGACCTTTTTCAAGTGTTTTGTTCCAAAGGGTCCAATGTTCAGCCATCGCCATCTGGTCCGTCGAATTCTATAAACTTTCCAGACATGTAGATTATGATGTACCATATCTAAAAAGCATTGTTCCCGATCCACAGTTTGTTTGGGAATGAAACAAATCTGGGATAAAAACGCCGAAAATTTTGCATGAGAAAAAAAACATAAGAAACAGCGCCCTGTATTGACACAGTCAGAAACATTTGGGCACGCAATGAGCGCTGCCAGATAATACTTCTTTCAAGTTCCCTTTGAAGATCATTACAGATCAAATTCGTCTAAGCTGTTGCCGAATGGCAGCATTCGGAAATCAAATTAGTTGTTTATAAATCATATAAGACGAATTGAATTTCTTGACTTACTAAAAAGGTTTGGCGTAGACTAGACGAAATCGATACTTTGGTAAAAAAACGTGTACTTGTTGTTTGAATTGCTTGAACTGAATTTTAATTTAATGAGGTTGTGGAATGCTCGAAGACATTTCCGTCATTTTTAGGGTGTATGTAGCCTAAGGTGTGGTGAAATAAAAATGACTACATATTGTGTCTGTCATGAAATTAGTAGAAAAGGTACTTTTAAGAGCTGTTTTTCAGGTCCTGTTTTGACCTGAACGTGCAATTTGTGTAAAAGTTGTCGTTGGGGGCAGCAAACAAAACATAGTAAATCGTGACGTAATAAACAGGACTCGTTTATACTACACTGCATCGGGAGTCCTGTTTATTATGTCACAATTTACTATGTTTTGTTTGCTGCCCCCAACGACGATGCAGCGTAGTATCCAGAACGTGGTGTATAAAAAGCAACCTCGAAAACCAAGGGCAATAAGAAAAACAATATGAATCAATCAATCGAAAAATGATTAAGTAAAAAATAATAATAATAATAATAATAGCCTACTGAAGA
Source organism: Patiria pectinifera (assembly GCA_029964075.1). Taxonomy (NCBI): domain Eukaryota; kingdom Metazoa; phylum Echinodermata; class Asteroidea; order Valvatida; family Asterinidae; genus Patiria; species Patiria pectinifera. The sequence goes on along the minus strand of CM057135.1, from coordinate 44,702,183 downwards.
CTCTTAAAAGGGTATGTACAACATGTGCTTTTGATGCAATTTTTCAGAAATAAATGGATTTGAGGATTAGTATGTTATAGCAAATATTGTTATAACTGATTTGTTTCATGTTTTGGGCTTGAAGATGCTGGAAAATCAAGAGAACTAATCATGTTCTTGTAGTCTGGTGCTCTGACCCCATTTAAGATGAAACGGATCAATTTATAGACTTTTGGGAATTGTAAGGTCAGAGAATCAGTCTAGAGCAGGTTTGTACCCCTTCACAGGTGTGTAATACCGGTACATTGCAAAGAAAATGGGGAATAACTACCGGTAAATCTGAAAATTTAGAAGCAGTTTTTGAAAAAAAGGTCAGTTTTTTCCAGCGTTGGCAAAAAACTAATTTTCCTGAAAATGTCAACAGCCAGGATTTTACAGGATGCTTTAACCCTAACCGCTTGGGCTCTTTTACTAGAAAGTATCCTGAATCCACCGAAATCCACCAATTTTGTCATGCAAAAAAGGTTGGTGTAGTGTCCTGAGTCCATCAGAATCGCGGGCAGTGTAGATTGATGGATTCTGGCGGATTCAGGCTACCATGCTTAAACAAATTACGGTATGATTTTCCATAGCGTCTCCAAAATCCATCACCTAAATTTCTGGTGGATTTTGACGGATTCAGGATACCATGTTCACATGAAAATTGTGATGTGTGCTGCTGCATATGATCCATCAAAATACACCATTTGCATGGTTCTGCTTCTGCTTCTGCTCAATACTGTGCAATCACCTCCATTCGGCGGTTATCACTTATCACGCATGGGTCAGTGTGGAAGTGTAGCAAGCTCAATTTTGAAGTGCGCTTTGGTAAATAAACTTGGAAGGTTAATATCCGCCAAACTGGATTTGAATGTCTTAAAGTCAGGCGCTGCACGGATGTTTGGTGGGAGCGTGTTCCATTCTCTGGCTGATCTTGGGTACATTGAGTATTGGTAGCATGTCTTGTTGAAGGGTGGAGGAACTATGATGTGTGGTCCAGCATTTTTGTGGTCCTATTGTTATTACTTTGTAGCTGGATGTTTGGAGGAGTGATGTTGTGAACCTCTTTGTAGATAGCAATAAGACGGAGTTCTTCAAGGGATTCCCACTGGAGGTCAGACAGCATGTTGGTGACACTGTCTCTCTAGTTGTAGTTGTTGAGTGCAAAGCGGGCTGCCTGTCGTTGGACTTTCTCCAGGGTCATCTTATTGAGTGGTCGGGTACAACCCAACCACTCTTTGGGGTTGTTACGATTAATCTTTATTTATTTCTTTCTTTTCCGTACAGCACGTTTCCGCGGGTTTTCTCCTAAACAGTTTATGATAGGAACTTGTAACTTTCAGTATATATCGACCCTCATCCTAAGTGGTGCATATTACTCTGACGTAATTATGATGTCATCGGGTGTCAAATTACAAGCGATTTTCATTAAAAAAATGACGATCTTCTTACACATATAACTCTTGAACAAAATGATCAATTATGTTCCCTCCTTGTAATCAGATAGACCATTAATTGATAAATATTTTTGGTCGTGTACATGAACTCGTTTGACCTTTACTTGATAGCATGTCTATCACTGAAACGCTTCCGCTTGCCAGCGGAAGACTTATTGACCATATACACGTGTTACATCCGTCCCTTGCTGGAGTACTACGTACCAGTCTGGCACTCCTAAATAACCGCACAACAAAGCAACGACGTAGAGATGATCCAGAAGAGAGCTCTTTGCATTATCCTCTCCGATCACTATGAGACGTATGACAACGCTCTCCGGGTGACTGGCCTGATATCCTTGAGTGAGCAAAGGGAACAACTTTGTATCAAGTTCGCGAAATCCTTGTATAAGAATTTCAGACATTGGTTCCCCGAATCACAGAGCTCAATGCGTCAGCTTAGGCACAGTGAGCGACTGAGAGACTTTAAGTGCAGAACGGAGAGACTGCGGAGTAGTACCCTGCCTAACCTAGTCAGACTCATAAATCAACACCTAATGTAATGTAATAAAAAAATGCTTATGTCTGGATGTAAAACAAAATGCATTCAAAACACGGTTCTTTTTATCTAGTTTGGGTAGAATTTTAACATTTTTTAATGCACATGTATGTATAAGAGGTTTTTTTAGAATATTTTTATGTTTTAACATTATGGGTTTTTTTAAATGATTTCTGTTAATTGTAAGTTTGGTGAAATCAAAATGAAGACATTAGCCTGTAATCAAAACAATGCACAATTTCTTCAGAACGGTTTACGGTATGAACCTAGTGTGAACTTGTACCGTGTAACAAAAATGTTATACATAATATTACGTCATCATGACGTCATCAGGTATCAAATTATGAGCGATTTGATGTCACTATTTGACAAAATATTTTGACCTATATCTCTTGAACTTAATAGAGTATCGTGTTCATTTTTTCTTGAGGTTGTAGACGGAACCTTGAGCAACATTTCCTATTCCCGGGCACAAAACTGCTTGACCTTTACTTCCGGTGTTACCGGAAGTGCAATTGAAATTGAATCTAACTCTTAAACGGAAGCATTTTACTACAGACAAATACATTATAGACTGTGTTAAGTGAGGAATGCCAATTAGTATAGGCTGTTATGTAGGCCTACTTTTGCATTTTTTTTGCTAAAGAAGGAATTTTTGTCATATTTTAGAGTTTACCTTCCTAAGCCAGAAATCCATTGGTAACATTTTTTTCCATCTACCATGTGGCGGCCATCTTGGATTTCAAAATGGCCGCCATTTCGAACCTAATATGTATCATAACTTCGGACCTGATTGTCATATGAAGTCCATTTTGGTGGCAAACCCTATGTTTTTAATACCAAGGAACCCACATAAATGATTGTTGATGGGATACTCCAAATGGATGGCTGCATGTTGAAGCCCTGAACCGATGTGTGACATGTACAAATTCACTAAGTTGGCCACACATTCACCTACAAATCCCTCTTAAAGACTTTCTCATCATATTCCGTACAGTTCTCACATGAAAGTATACTCTCTGAGGTACAAGATAAGCAAAAACAAAAAACTTGTTTTCTGTTTCGAAAGTCTTTTTTTCTGTTTTGAAAGTAGCGCCAGGTTGCAACATTTTGTCCTTTGGAAGATTAGTATGTTATAGCAAATATTGTTAAACTTACTTGTTGCACGTTTTGAGCTTGTAGATGCTTCAAAACTGTTCTCATAGTCTGGTTCCCTGACCCCATTTAAGATGAAACGGATCAATTTATAGACTTTGTGGAATTATATGGTCGGAGAATCAGCCTAGCAGGCTTGTACCCACCCCATCACATTGTGTAATCAATTGCAACACGATTTTGGACCCAAACAAAATTTGGTGTGATAATTGGCCTATATGAGAAACCCCAAAAACTGAATTTTCGTTGGCAAATTGGCTCGCTAGTTTTTCAGATACGGGTCAACAAACTTTTGACTAATTAGCATCAAATCAAAAAGTTACGCAAGGATCAGTGCCCGTTTTGAAATTAGAAGCAATTTTCTGAAATCAACATGCCCATGGAGAACTGTGCACAATTTGTATACCATGTATGTACACGTACACGTACCATAAATCACATTTTTCTTTCATATCCACACACAACATATCTCAGCACTCAGCAGTATCAATCAAGCAATGCACTGTTAAAGGGAAAATACAACATTTGCAAACATTAAAAAACGAAATAACACGAAATACCTTACTGGATTGTTAGGGAAGGACAGTTTAACCCTATACTGAGATACTTGAATCCATCAAAATCCAACCCCCCCCCCCTTGTTTCAGGGGATTTCAGTGGATTCAGGATACCTCCTGTAAGATCTAAGACACTGCATTAAGATCTCAGTGTTGTTTTATTGAGTGCTCACAACCAAGTGAAGAATACATACATGTACAGGCACAGTATGTTTGGTGTTGTCCTAAGGAGTCGTATTACAATGGGTTCTCATTGGACAGTGGGAGGTGGTCTGATGTGGTCTGACCATACTTCTGGCCTGACCTACAAGTATACATTGCATATGTCAAGGGTCTCACATGTGTACGGGTACTTACATGTTACACCTCCATATTGCACAAACTGAGGGATTTTGATGGATTCAGGATTGTAACCCTAGGGGAACTGCAAGATTTTGATGGATTCAGGATACATATTGAGCTGTTGGGGGACTTTGGTGGATTCAGGATCTCAACAGAATAACTCTTTGGCTATGCTTGTGGTCAAGTAAACGCTGCTTGTAGCCCTGCCAGGTCTGACACATGCTGTACAATATGTATGTACTGGGCGGTTGGGAGCTTGTGACTGCGGCTTATTGGGCCTCAACATATTGTTGCGTTCCCTAATAGCAGTTCATGAAACATTTATTAGAGTCAACAATAATTCAATAAGTTGGAGGGAAACAGAGCTTTGGGGGTGACAGTCACACTATGTCAATACACTGATTTATTCATCTCTTCACTTTACATAACTTTGTTAGATTTCATCAACCTATAGGGTTTCTCCTCTTGGTAGTCTTTGGTAGCGTTATAGAGATAACAGGTTGGCGTCTACAAAGTCTATACAGGTACTATGTACTATGGCAAAACCATGTCAACCAATACGAACTGAGTGGGCACCGGCACAGTACGGGTTATCGACGGTCAGACCGAAGCGGGAGCGGTCCGCTACGGTGACCGGGGTGGCAACGGTAACTGGACGGAGCCAGCAAGTGTACCAGGCCGCACTACAGTTCGAACCAAAGTGTGCATGTGGCGTATCGGGTATCCAAGGTCAATCGAGGCACTATGCACCAAGGATAGTGTTTATGACAAGACCGGGCTAGCATAGCTGAACTACGGGGGGAATGGCTACGGGGAGCCAGCTGGCCACAGTGGGAGCGGTCCGCTGTGGTGACGGGGATGAACTAGCTCTGGCTGGGCTAGAACACCAGACAACCGCACAACATGTTCAAGCTAAGACTAGCAGTCCAATGGCCATTCGAAACCACACAGCACCACTGGGACTAGTGTATTACTATTTCACCAGCTTCTACACACTCCTCGAGGGATCTAGGAGAAGGATGCTTCATAATAACACTAGTACTAGTGATTGCACTATTACTTCACCGCGCCTCAACCACCGAGGGAGGCCGATGCTTCGTAGTGACAAGAGTCGCACAACAATTGGTCTGTCAGAGTCGAGTTCGTCGCACATCATACGAGTTACCGCACAACATATAAGTTCGCCGCACAACTTTGGGTTTAGGGTTCGTTCGCACAACATTGGTTTCGTGGTCCGCCGCACTGCCGAAAGTGAGGAAAACCTCCGGTATTTATAGGCAGTACAAGTCTCGGGATTAAATAATGCATGAGCACTGATTTAGGAATCAACCAATAGTAATCTTCCATGTCTAAGGGTCACATGACTAGTCACATGATTTACTAAGAGTGCCTCGTGCAAGAGACTAGAAACGTGTGCAATTACCTAAAGGAAAACATGGAGAGAGAAGTGTGCAATACAGAGAGAGGTGTGTGCAAATAGTTAAATCAGAGTGCAAAGGTGTTTACACAACATCTCGAGCAACCTTGACGGAGTGAGTGACAAGCTAAAAGGTTACTGTGTCACAGGTTATTTACATCACAGGATGTCTTACCACGCCCAGCTACGCAACCAGGCAAGGGTAACATTCCATTCCCTCGAGCTAAGTGCGGGACTAGAAAACTGGACCGAGAACTCCAGTTAGTGTTCATGGGTAACACACGGGAGAGAGAAATGCTCCGTGCCGCTGAGCAGTCTCTCAGAGAATGCCAAAGCACGCATGCTATGGGGAAAGGAACTTAGCTCGCTGGGGCGAAGGGAGGTGTGGTCAGTTGCGCACATGTACATCGCTACATGAATAATGCATACAGAAGCGCGCTTGGTATTGCATCATGCGCTGTGCTTGGTAAGAGACCCTGGGAATAAAAGTGCAAGTTGGCAATTTACGATAATTAGGTAAAATAAGGGAACAGCAAAAGACAACAATAAGATTGTGTACTTCATGGACAGAGTGAATCCAGAGGGCGCTAGATTTCCATAATCAAGCATTCTGGGTTCGTAACAATATAAACAATGGATTTTTTATGTACATAACCAGGCCATCTGGGCAAAGCAATGCTGGGGTCGTCACCTCTATTCATTGGGTACATGAAATAGGACAATGGCTCATTGGAAAGCCCTTCCAGACAATGCAAACATTGTAGTATACATAATTACCCACATCATATGTCCACCAGCAGTTGAAAAAGTAGAGGGCGTCAGTATGGGAGGACGTAGCTTATTTTCCTGTTTTTAGGGGGTTTTTTTACTTGATTTTAGTTCTTCTTTTTGCAATTGATGTGTTTTTTTTTAGCAACTTAAGGAACTGCTGATCAGTGCATGGAGCACTTTTTTAAAAATGAAATTTGATAGAACTTTTTCTGAAAATGTTCTTTTCCCGCGGTTTCACACCTGGAAGCGACCATCTCTAAATAGCGTATTTCGTTGAGTGTTTTCTACATCGTCAACCTTTGTTAGTAACTCTGTCAGTCTGTAACCATTTTAATGTGTGCAACTGTGGATTTGGTGCTGCAATCTTCATTCAGAGATTTTGAATGTACTTTTTAACTCGAATATCTGGATTTTTACGGGAATTGCAACAAAGATTATTGTCAATGAAATATTGATTTCCAACATGACTCGCCACATGCACAACGGAGGGATGCTCATCACTTCGACAACATGCATGGTGGTCCTGATGTTATACAAAACTCTCAGTAATCCACTCCCTGAAGTTCCACAGCTGTGGAGCTGCAATCACTGGCAACACCAGTCCAGATTGAACAAGAGGACTGGGTGAGTTCGCTCCAATTTTCTGCCAGTATTAATTCATCTTTTAGTAACTATCATTGGACCGAAGGAAAGTGGTGCTCAGCTCAAGCCCAACAACACATGCTCTGTTTGTTATATTGCTTGCTAATGACACTGCCGTTAACCCTAATGACATTGCCGTTAACCCAGGGCCATATCAGCCTAAATATCCGTGTGTGTTCTGCAAAAAGGCAGCTAAATACGGACAACAGGCCATAGAGTGTGACACTTGTTATGTATGGTTTCACAGGAACTGTTTGGGGATGCAGGAAGAAATCTACAATGTCTTGTTCTTGTTGAACATACATCATATTCTTGGTTGTGCTGGCTGTCAATATGGCTTAGCCAATTTTGACTCCTCATTTTTCGCCAATTCAAGTATTGACTTATCCAATAGTTTTGAATCACTTAGCTCCATATCAGACTTTGGATCAGAACATTCAGCACTCTTGTTCAATGCTCACAGTCATATTATTAGCCCTAAAACGTCTAGCCCCAAGTGTAGTAGGGAAAGCACCAAAAGAAGTACATGTACATGTAACAAGCCAACAAAAGCCCACCCTCGCCGGAACAGACAGGAATTTTTGAAAATCCTTAATAGAGTTGTTGGCTATTCATAACAGTTACCGACTTCCAACAGTTGGGCGAAACGTTACGTAATCCTCCTTTTAATGATGGCATTCAAATGGCGCGTGATTTCTATTGTGACATTGAAGTGGCGATCCTTCTCGCACGCGCAGAGCGATTTCTTTTACAAAGAAAACATCCTCTTCAGCGCTGACTGACTTCAACAGGCCCATACTTAATTTGCATGTGACAGTTGCAGACATACAGTCACCCCTTGACAGTTATGTGAAACTGTTGTACAACTGTTAGACCCGACTGTTGCGTATAAAGCAATCAAATTGCACTTAAGAACAGTCGTTGTAAGTTGCCACGAAAAGGTCTCTGAGTCCACTGATGTGATCCGTCAATTATCCCCATTGCATTGCCTTCTGGGAGTAGTGGTCTCGTCATTGCCCATTCCTGGGCATTCGGCCATCTCACATGCCTTCGATAAATCAAGGGGGCTGAAAGGGCAGCAATCTAGAAATAATATTACATATATAATCTTCATTTTCACCAAACATTTACAAAATAATAGCATATGAAGGATATAACCTTATTTGTTTTGGTTTTCATTTTTTTTTTACATTTTTAAAAATTATTCATCAATGGCATACCATTGCATGAAGTTTCAAAGCTTCAAGAGCTTCATTGAATTGGGCTCAAATGTGAGCAAAAACGTTTTCACGAAGTAACACCCTCCTAGTTTGAGCGCTCTCCTAGTTTGAGCTCCGTTTCCACGAAGTAACACTCACCGAGTCTTGTGATACATTGAAGCGTTCTACTTATAAAAAAAATATAGTTTCGCACCTTTTTTGGTTTTACAAACTATCACTCACCTTTTTCTCTTATTTCTTGTTAATTTGATATACAAACGAGTGAAAACCAGCAAATTTAATAAATCCAATACATCAATTGTCCACAACGAGAAACCCAACTGACAATACTATGCAGTTTTGACGCAAAGTGTTGTTCTAGAAAACGTTCATCTTTAGATGCCGTTTACTCCGATTGCTAGCTTTTACTGGTATGTACATGAGTGTTACTTCGTGGTGTCACTGACGAAATAACAACAGATTGTTGATTGGGGAAAGTGCTTCTCCTCGCCTTCCTGGGATTATAACTTCCCTTGAATCATCAAATATTGTGAGAAAATCTTCACGGGTAACTCCAGTCAAAATAAACAATAGACGAAGGTGTTCAACTTATCATTAAAAACATCTCTTCCTTGTCTCGGTTCATAAATGAACAGAGCACTGTAAATGTCCCCAAAATTATCTTCACACACGCGAGAGAGATAATTTGATAAGTCTGCTTGTCTTGTAAAGCAAGGCTAGATAGCTGCGTCATCCATATATATTTGCTTTGAGCTCAATGATTAACAATTGGTTAATGGCCCAGTATCGGCTCTGTGTGATTTGCTATTGCCATGTTTGAGGTAAGCATGCCACTGTTACGGCATGGGCTGTATCAGATTTCACCCAGTGCTCTGTTCGGAACATTTTTATGAACCGAGATAGACAAGGAAGAGATGGTTTTAAATGATTTATGTACTTTAACACACTGATCTATTTTTACTTTGACTGGAGTGCGTTTCCGTGGTATATTGTGTAGGCCTATATATTTGTTTCAAAACCCATATAAAAAAAATCGTTCTGGGCTGTTTATTGATCACTTTTCACACTTCAAAACAGAAATCATTTTACTCACATTTATATTTGTTTAAATAAAAACATAGTGTATTGCTATTAGTTCACATCGGAAATTTAGTGGTGAAAAAAGAAGAAAGCTGAATGCCTCATACAGGCATGACCGCTTACGAAACTAATTAAAGGATTGAAGAATCTTAACCCTCCAACTAACTATACTCCCTTTTTTGACAAGGTTTTCCAAGCCGAGTGACCCACAGGATGGCTGGTGTTGCTGTTTAGAAGGCCGATCCGCCGTAATGATCACCACTTCAATGTCACAAAAGAAATCACGCGCCATTTGAATGCCATCATTAAAAGGAGGATTACGTAACGTTTCAGCCAATTGTTGGAAGTCGGTAACAGTTACGAATAGCCAACAACTCTAATTTAAACTGTCAGAGCGTAAAGGTTAAACTTGCCAACTTTCAAGCACTCTTACAGGAGGAAAACCCTGATGTAGTGATTGGAACTGAGGAAAACCCTGATGTAGTGATTGGAACCGAGGAAAGCCCTGATGTAGTGATTGGAACCGAGAAAAACCCTGATGTAGTGATTGGAACGGAGGAAAACCCTGATGTAGTGATTGGAATTGAGGAAAGCCCTGATGTAGTGATTGGAACCGAGAAAAACCCTGATGTAGTGATTGGAACCGAGGAAAACCCTGATGTAGTGATTGGAACCGAGGAAAACCCTGATGTAGTGATTGGAACCGAGGAAAACCCTGATGTAGTGATTGGAACCGAGGAAAACCCTGATGTAGTGATTGGAACCGAGGAAAACCCTGATGTAGTGATTGGAACCGAGGAAAACCCTGATGTAGTGATTGGAACCGAGGAAAACCCTGATGTTGTGATTGGAACCGAGGAAAACCCTGATGTAGTTATTGGAACTGAGGAAAACCCTGATGTAGTGATTGGAATTGAGGAAAGCCCTGATGTAGTGATTGGAACTGAGGAAAACCCTGATGTAGTGATTGGAACCGAGGAAAACCCTGATGTAGTGATTGGAACCGAGGAAAACCCTGATGTAGAGATTGGAACTGAGGAAAACCCTGATGTAGTGATTGGAACCGAGAAAAACCCTGATGTAGTGATTGGAACCGAGAAAAACCCTGATGTAGTGATTGGAACTGAGGAAAACCCTGATGTAGTGATTGGAACTGAGAAAAATCCTGATGTAGTGATTGGAACTGAGGAAAACCCTGATGTAGTGATTGGAACTGAATCATGGCTAGATTTAAGAATATCGCATCTGGGGAAATTGTCCCCTCTCGTGATCCCCATGGGGGAGTATTCGTTGCAATTAAAAATGCGTACATCGCATCTGAAGAAAAGGATCTGGACAGAAACTGTGGGATACTGTGGGTTACCATTCACGTTAAGGGTCTCAAGCCCATGTACATCGGTGCATTTTACCGTCCACCCTCCAACTCCGAAATATCTACATGTACATGAAGTGAATCAATCCCTAACTAACATTCCAAAAGCTGCTTCCGTCTGGCTACTTGGGGATTTTAATAATTGGAAGAGTAATGCCTTTTGTTCCGGAGGAAGGTACCCAGCAAGCAGCAAGATCATGTTAGAGATCATGGAAGACCACAATCTTACTCAAATCACCAACACACCAGATTTTGGATCTGTGCTCGTTAGTCACCCAGCTTTTGTAGAGAAGCAGCATGTCACAGCAGGAATAAGTGATCATGACGTCGTCATTGTAAATGCCAAAATTTCTGCGAAGTCGATCAGACCACCTAAAAGGAAGATATTTTTATACAAGAAGGCCAATTTTCTTGCAATTGATGAACTGATCTCTAACTTCAACTCCAAGTTGACCGAGGATTATGTTGCTAAGACAGACACCGAACAGTTGTGGTCGGAGTTCCAAGAAGTCCTTCAATCAGCGGTCAACTCACACATCCCTTCCAAGATGAGTTCAACCAGATACAATCTTCCATGGGTTGATCCATCAATTAGGCTTTCCATCCGTAAAAAGAAGAGGTTGTACAACAAAGCAAGAAAGTCTGGCTTGTCGGTTGTCTGGGACAAATTCAAAGCCGATCCATAGACAAAAAGATCAAGAAAGCTCACCAGCAGTACATTCATGACGTCATCGGGAAGGCCTGAAATGTGAGAACACCAAGCCATTTTGGAACTACATAAAAACAAAGAACCAGGAAGTTTTTGGAATTTCCATCTTAACCACTGGAGGACGTACTGTATCACTAGCTGCAGACAAAGTTGAAACACTGAATGTCCAATTGTGCTCAGTCTTTACCAAGGAAAACACTGACAACATGCCAACACTGGAAACAAACAACATCCCAGACATTGGCAACTTCGTAATCACAGTGAATGGAGTGCAGAAGCTGCTTGCAGATATTCAACCTAAAAACGCCACAGGATCAGATAATTTTCCTGCCAACGTTTTGCAAAGGTGTGCTGAAAGTCCACCAAACTGGACGCCTACCCCATGCCGACAGTGGACAGCATCCTCGAGTCCCTTCAAGGAGCCACAGTTTTCAGTTCCTTGGACTTGAAAAGTGGTTACCATCAGATGGCCCTCAACGACAAGGACAAGGAGAAGACCGCCTTTGTATGTGAGGAGGGACTTTTTCAGTTTACCGTCCTGCCTTTCAGTGTAGTCAATGGACCAGCCAGCTTCCAACGGCTCATGGAGATTGTACTGCGTGGTCTGATTGGCAGAATTTGCTACGTGTACCTTGATGATATTGTCATATATTCCACGTCACCCAGCCAACACATGACAGATCTTCGTCGATTCTTGCAGCGACTACAACAGTCTGGTCTGACAGTCAACAGGCACAAGTGTGTGTTTGGAGCTACTTCCATGAAGTACCTTGGTCATGTCCAAGGTCATGTCCTTGGTACTCCAAGTTCATCCCAAATCTAACTGACGTGGCTGCACCACTTAATCAACTGCGACATAAGGAAGTTGAGTGGGTCTGGACCGAGGAGTGTGACGCATCGTTCAAGCGGCTGAAATCTATCCTCGCTTCAGAACCAGTGCTAGCCTACCCAGATCTGTCAAGACCCCTGGTCATCCATACTGATGCCAGCGACTCTGGTCTGGGAGCTGTCCTCCTGCAGGAAAATGGAGGAAACTTACACGCCATCGCTTACGCGAGCCGGTCTCTGAATGCTCCAGAACGCAATTATAGCACTACGGAGAAAGAATGCTTAGCGGTGATATGGGCACTAGAAAAGTGGCGAGTCTACAATGTATCTCAAGGGGAGCCATTTCCAAGTTGTCACGGATCATCAGGCCCTCACTTGGCTCTTCAAGAAGACTCGACTTACTGGCAAGTTTGCACGCTGGGTACTGAGACTGCAGGCATTCTCCTTTGAGGTGACCTACCGTCCTGGCGTTCTCCATCTGGTCCCTGACGCACTGTCTCGATCTCATGAGAGCCCCGTGGTTGGAGTCGTCCGAAGGCGTCAACCACATGCAACAGCTGACACATCAGTAGCTGACACATCAGTAGCTGACACATCAGTAGCTGACACATCAGTAGCTGACACATCAGTAGCTGACATATCACAATCTGACCGATGATTGACCCCTCCTACAATGACAGTGAGCGCCAAGCTGAGGCATGTGCTGCTCCACGGTGTGAGTACCCACAGACAGAGCCAATCAACTGGATTCAATGCGACGGATGTGATAAATGGTTCCACATGCTGTGCGTCCATGTCTGAAAGAAGGAAGCAGACAAGATGCCCACTTAAGCGTGTCCTCAGTGCAAGAAACAGAAATGGAGTGGCAGACTGCATCGCAGACGTCGCTTGCAGAAGCTGACCTGTGTGACCCTGTGCATGACGAGGCACAACTACGGACGGAACAGGAAAAGGATCCCACCTTGACCAGTCACCATCTGATTCCCCCGTTTACGGCCATCAGAATGGAGTTCTCCATCACTATCATCAGGAGAAATGGAAAGTGGTAGTCCCCAAATCCCTGCAACGAGCTGTACTGCAGGCATGCCACTGCAAACCAATTGCTGGTCACCTGGGACGCAGTAAGACATTGCAACGCATCAACAGTTTGCAGTTGTGGTGGAATGGAGTTGCCAAGGATGTCCGAAGCTTTGTTCGAGCATGCCAGTCTTGTCCGGAAACGAAGCCAGTTTTTCGAAAGCCTGCTGGTTTCATGTTGTCTACCAGCTCGGAGAGTCCTTGGGAAGGTCTTGCTGTTGACTTGATGGGGCCTCTGCCCCGAAGTTATGCCGGACATGAATATGTCCTCGTTGCAGTTGACCACTACACAAAGTGGGTTGAGGCGATCCCCATTCGCAGAGCTACAGGAAAAGAGGTGGCCAGTGTACTTGTGCGACAGCTGTTTTGTCGATGCGGTGCAATCGAAGAAGTTGTTGTCGGATAACGGTGCACAGTTCACCTGTCGGGCGATGGAAGCTGTCTGCACTGAGTGGGGAGTCCAGCAGATTTTCATTTCACCCTATCATCCCCAAAGCAACTGGGTAGAGCGTGTAAACCGCAACCTCAAAGGCATGATCCGCGCATTCGTGGGCGATGACCATCGCTCATGGGATGTCCATCTGGCAGAGTTCGCTAATTCGGCTCACCACGAGACGATCGGAGTCGAACCGTCCATGCTAATGCTAGGCAGGAAGATGACCACTCCACTCAGCAACAAGTGGAACACACCCATCCAGGCTGACACCGCCACAGATGAAGCAGCGCTCAAGACACATGTCAGCATGCAGACAGCGTGCCCAGGCCAAAAGTAAAAACACTACGACAAGTGTCGATTTACCTCCAGACATCACTGAGGGCAAACATGTGATGGTTCGCACCCACCCAAAATCGAGTGCTCAGGCCAACTTCAATGCAAAACTGGCACCTTTGTGGCGTGGGCCATTCATAGTGAAGGAGTGTCTTACCCCAGTAAACGTCAAATTGACTGACATAGCAAATCCTTCGAAGGAACTTATGGCCCACGTAGATCAGCTCAAGCTGTGTTGATTTCACGGACTGAAATATTCCAAGATCGTCGTGAACTGTTTGGCTGAGACATTGTCATGTTTTCCTTGTTAAACTTTGTTGTTCAACTTTTTTGTTACATGTTTGAGAGCAAAAAAAAGTGCTCAAGTTGTTTGCAAAATGCATGAAAACATGTTTTGGAGACACAGCAAAACAGAGAAACAAAACCCAAAAAAAAAAAAAATTAAGTGAAATTCCTAGGACTGCAGAACAGAATCCATTTAATAATCTGTATAACTTTGATCATTGCAATAATTTTGTACACTTTATTTCTAGATGCAGAAACCTTGCTTAGAAGAACCCAAGCGAAACTTGTTTTATTGTGTCATCTTTAGCCATGAACCATTATTTGAGCCTGTCATTAACTACATGTTTATCTTTCTTTTGATAGGTGGAAAACAACTATCAAGATCTCATAATATATTTTCTTTTTACCCACAGTCTCATTTAGCCGGGGGGAGTGTAACGGGATTACACACTTATCACCAACTGTATGTTATATTTCCTTTATATTGATGACGTAGGGCTTGAATGGGGCTGGGATATAATCCAAGATGGCTAATGTTATAATGTTTATGTGATTTCCAATCAGTCGTAGATCAGAACCGAATAAACCAGATGATCATTTCCTTGTTAATCCAAAGTCGCCCGATATATCGATGATTTTAACCCTTGATTGTTGTAACTTGGAATCAGGAAGGTTACAAAAGTCATTAGTATCACTTGCA